>JAYRBW010063365.1:0-29795 GCA_036023295.1 Invenusta paracnida
ACTCTATTATTTCTCATATCAGATCCTACATCTCATCCCTCTCACCCTATTATATCTCATATCATACACATATCTCATCCCTCTCACCCTATTATATCTTATATCATACCTATATCTAATCCATCTCACCCTATTATATCTCATATCATACCTATATGTACATATATAGGGCGAATTTTGTAATATTTCATATTTTTGGCAAAGTTGTCACATACCTATCTATTACTTCTTTAATAAATGGAACGTACACGAGTATACATACTATTTAACAAAATTTTATACGTTATTTGTAATTGAAATACTTAATCATTATATATGTATGTGAGCAATAATGTAACATTAGTTGTATAGAAACATAAAAAAACACAAACTATAAACTGATATGTTGCGGTTTTTATACGTCAAAAGAATTGATTGGTTATTATAGTTTTTAAAATAAGTAACAACCTAACTTAATCTCTATAAATAACACAATTTCCGGTAGGTAAGTAAAAATGTCATTTTTCATCTCTGGGACATTTCCAATATATGTTCAAAATTTAATAAAAATCGCTTAAAGTTTACGGGGTGTTATTTTGGTCTGAAGAATAAGAATAAGAATTACGAAAAAAGTTGTGTTTTGCACCTAAATATCTCGGGTTCCATAAATAATAGTTATGAAGATTAAAATTAGTAAGCTGATTACTTTTTGACTGTGCTACACGATACAAGTTAAATAATTTCAAAATATAAATTGTTTTTAAATGGTAGCTGTTTAAAAAATGGCCGTTCTTGTAGTATTCTTATATACCTTACTGTGAAGGTTGCTCGCATGAGCTAACAACCGTAGGTTTAGATAAAGAAGTATTTTAGTAATATATTATATTACGTTTTACTAAACCTATTATGAAGTAATTCACAAACGCATATTTTGTTTTTTAAATGAATGAATTAATTTTCTTTAATATGAAGCATGAATATTAAGATTTTTAAAAATGCACTTTAGAAATAAAATGTATACCGTTAATATATTTTTTTATAAATTTAAACAATGCTGAAGTTAAATTTTAAAAAGATGTTTATATATAAAAGAATTATATGTTTTTTTAAATTGATTATGGCAAATCTGATCTCGAATGTACTAGATCCTAGTATAGAATAGCAAAAATAAACGATCACCTTCTTGAAATCTTTTACAAATTTTTATATTCAACGAACAGCTTTTAGATTTTTTAACTGAAGCGAAATAGTTTTCTCACTTTATTATTTAACAATGTTTATTTCCTAAATTTAAAGTATCGCTAAAAATAGGTTTTGAATTTGATAAATACTCCAATTTTATACATTTTTACAAATATATTTGATAAAAACTCCAATTTTGCCATGTCTATACTTAAACAACATTATGGGTGTAAGCTATAAGCAATCATGATTATACACAATTCTGACACAGAAGGCAAATTTTTATCAGCTGTTATCAGCATAATATAATATGAGCGCAGCGCTAGCCTACAAAATATATGTACCTATCCTTACTAATATAAACGCGTAGACTCAAGGAGCGTCTAGTTATCCACTTCTAAAGCATAAACGGAAAGACGGTTAGCGTTGCTAATCGTGCTCATGCAAGCTATTCAAATTAATCAGGGTGATCAAAAGGGCATCCTCTCCACATATCCTTTGATATTGAAATCAATCGATACGGGTATATTAGTTGGTGATTTGACGTTCAGCTCTCAGACAGCCTGCATGGTTTTGCGCAAAAACAAATGATTACACTGAAAGCGAACTGGTATAACGGGTATTCTCCCTGCATTCTGATTTTTGTTTCCATGAAAGAGCTATTTACGCTTTGTGTTAACCCCCTATAGAAAGCTTGTGAGGGCGCTAGTGCGACCAAATTATTTTGTAAATTAAGTAATATAACATATTTTTTCAAATATTTTACAGAATTTAGTTGTTTTGAATAGCTATTTGACAAAAAATAATCTTATACAATTATTTATATATAATTTGATAAAATCGTTTATAAGAATTAAAATCATTTATAAAATGTATTTTTATTTTTGATATAAGCGTTATTTTTTAAGAAAGCTGATAAAAAGGGTATATTTTCTATTTTTAGAATATGAATGAAAAAGTAGATTTGATCTTCTCTACAAAAGATTATGTTACTCAAATTTGAACTTTTAAAAGTGTGCATATAATGTTTAAAAAGATAAATCCAACATTTGTTATTAAATTTATTCTTTCATTTTAAGAGTGATAGAAGGCTTAATAATGTGATGGTGCAAATTCTATCTAATTTTTTGTAAAGTAAGTAATATCACATATATTTTTCAAATGTTTTACAGAATTGAGTGTTGTCGGATACATCTGCCTTATAGAAATGAAAAGTAATCTTATTTGTATATAATTTGAAAAAATCGTTTATAGGTGTTAAATCATTTATTAAAATGTATTTCTTATTCATTATGTAAGCATCACTTGTATAATTAAGTTATTTTTATATGTAATGCTTATTTTGAATAAATATAACAATTACCTATGTGAAATTTAATAATATATATATATATAATTAAATCGAAAGTTTAATAATAATATTAAGTAAATAAAGTTTATAATAAATATGAAGAAAAAAATTAAGTATTCGGGATTGGCATTAATAAACAATAATTATGTATAATATTGATTTAATTTTAAAATAGTAAAAATAAATATACTGATTAATATTTAATTACACTACCAGTTGTGACCAGGTGTACAGATTCAAAAGTTTAAGTAAATTAAATATTATTATCAGAATGAGTAATACTCCACAGATTGAGTATCATATCTCATGATTGTAAAAATATTTATAATTGCACCAAGTTTTAAATATTTCAGTTGGGAAAATGTATTTAAAACTTTACTAATGAAATTAATAGAGATATTTTTCTAAATTTATATATAACCTAATACATTTAATTAATATGCATTTAATTGAAAATATAAAAATTTACAAATATTATCTTCGAATGTGTGACAAATACTGCATTTTAAAATATTAAAATGATAAGATTATACAGATGAAAATTATTTGAAATATTGCTTATTTGAATTTATCATTTATATTTGGTATGATTAAATAGGGTAAAGGAATAAACATAATGAAACATTCATTTACAAATGACACTAATTATTTATATATATATCTACCTGAACATTGCACGTGAAATCAGGTTTGGCTACAAAGGAAGCGCCCCGTTCAACCATCTTAGTTTCCAGCAGAACTGGCATCTGTGAAGTCAGCTGAACAGCGTCCTCTTCAGAATTAGTGAATCCAGTTACTCGCCGGTTCCGCACCAGAGGTACACCGCCTTCCATAATGACGTTAACAAAGGCAATTGGTCCGTGACAAACAGAGGCCACGACACGGCCTGCTTCGTACATTTGGCGGATGAGTTTGTGGCTGGCTTCGCAGTCGACCAGGTCAAACATTACACCATGTCCACCGGCAATGAAAATTGCACAGTAGTCGCTAAAAGATGATGTTTATTCGGTATGTAAGTTTACGATAAATTTGATAAAATACTGTTAATTATTTTCTACTACTAATACAAAAGAACAGTAGCACAAAATGTCTTCTTGTTATTTCAGAATTAGGGTTATTTTATAGCAAAGTTATTAATATTTAGACTAATAAAGGCATCTTATATGTATAAAAGCATATTTAAAGTGAATATGTTATATGAATTTCAAGGGCACACATATAAAGAAAGGAGTAGGGTATAGAATAAGAAGATAAATAGTTTCACATCTGTCTAAACATCATTTTCTTCTTTTACGACAATGAAATATCTTGGAATGACCCCAAACTTTATAGAGTAGCAAGTTAAGCATAAATGAATTATTAGTCGTTATAAGTAGTATAGTCATATAATATAATATTTATTTTCATTTTTGAAAATTCATTTGGGAATTACATGTGGAATTTCATTGTAGATCAAGTCGATAGGTATTTTTGTTGATTGTATATTTAAAAATAGATTGGTGGGAAGTATAGAATAGTATTGGAAGACGGAAGAGGGAAGAAAAAATATTTCTATTATATGTAGTATGTTGATGAAATTAACAGATACTTATACCATCAATATTTGTTTTAATACTTCACTAGATGGAAAATCAGCCCCGAGTTACCGTCTAAATGATTGCCATTTTGCCCCGAGTTGTGGCATTGAATATGGCGTTATAGTATAATTAACATTTTTAAAGAAATTATAATACTTTTTGCAAATTATTTTAAAATATTCCGTTGAAATATGATATATTAAATATTGTTAAATGTTTTATTATTTGGCTTGTGTTATTTTATAAATTAAGAAAATGTCTTAAAAACATGATAAGAGCAGACTCAATAATCTAAAAATAGATTATATTGGTGTTTTCTATTCTAAAAACCGCTCGCATTTGATAACAAGCCCCGAGTTGAATTCATAAACAAATAGTATATAAACTTTCCTGTTTACCGCTCTAAGGCCTATGCATACTGAACGCAGCGCAGCGTGGCGCGTCGAAAATGCAATCTTCAAATAATCTAATATTATTCGAGAAACAGCAGGACCAAAACGAGACATCCATGCACAAAATAAACGAGAATCATTTCTCATGTACACTGATGAAATGATTGATGAGACTCAGATTCACAAATTTGCAAGGCAGACGTTCTGTTCAAGCATTCAATGCTAGACTAAAACGACGACAGAAAGTGTGGACAGCAATTTCAAGAGCTGAAATGGAAGCTTTCATTGGTTTGCATCTTATTCTCGGTGCATATAAAGCACATTATCGCAACATCAATAAACTCTTCAGCGAAAAGTATGGATATCCAATTTTGTCGTGCTACAATGTCAAAAGAGAGATTCTGTGTAATTAAACAGATGCTATGCCATGACGACAAGCGACGACGATCACCTGATGATCCCACTTGCTCCGATTTGTCGACTAGCTGAGTTGTTCGATGAAAAGGTCCGAGAATACTTTACACCAGGGGCCTATCTCACCATCGACGAACAACTCATGGAGTTTGATAGAAGGGTGAAATTCCGCCAATATATTGCCACGAAAACCGGTAAATTCGGGATTGCAATTTTCTGAGTTGGTAACGCTAAATATTGTTATGCTTTATATCCAATTGTTTATATTGGCGAGAACACACTCTCTCTGTCCATGATAAGGAGAATATCTCATCATTTGAGGTTGCTTTGGTAGCTAAAATGATACAACCATGGCACCATTCAGGACGAGGAATAGTCATGGATAACTGGTTTATATCGATACCATTAGCTGAGGCAATGAAGGATAAAAACATGACCATCCTCGGAACCTTGAGATCAAATCGAAACGGTATTTCAGAGCAAGCCAAATTAAAGGCAAATCGTGAGAAAAAGTCATGTGAATTACAGACCCAACATGATGACAGCTTCGTACTTCGATAAAGGAACGTCCCCTGTTCTTCTGCTCTCCACAGAACATGATGTTGGTGTAACCGAAGAGAATGGCAAGTCGCAAGTTGTAAATGTATACAATGCAACAAAGTCAGGCGTTGATAATTGAGACCACATGGTAAGACTGTACAGCAGTAAACGTAAATGTCAGCGATGGCCGTATGAAATGGCTTTCAACTTTTTTTATGTTGCGGCTGTAAATGCATATATAATTGTGCATTTCAATGATGACAACAAACGAAATAATGAACGATATTTCTTCTTACTCAATCTAGGATATGTCCTAGTTGCTGATGACATTATACAACGCTCCTATACTCAATCTAGGATATGCCCTAGTTGCTGATCACATTATACAACGCTAGACCCTTACTCGTGCAAGTCGACTTGCCATGTCGCTTAGCGGATTCAAGATAATATGAGGGTCTTGTTTGGTCTTGCCGTACTACTAGTAATTTAAATAGTAATATGAAATCACCAATTTATTTGTCTACTTTTTAATTATAGTAATTTTCCTCGCATTTCCTTTTATTAATTGTCAGAGCCAGACTCATGAGCACCAGCTTATGTAGTTAACTTTGAGTTCAACTGTTTAGTTTGTTTATTAACTACTGAAATAACTCGTTAGGTAGTATAACTGTGGTCTTTAAAGATATGCACATTTGCAATAAATCGGTAGTATACTGCTATTGTATTTTACAGCATTAAGAGGGACATGGGCTACAGACTGTAGAGACCGAAACTCCGCGTTATACAGCTCTCTGCGTGTTACTAGTAATTTACAATCGTAGTATGAAATTTTACAACTATAAAACTAATTACTAAAATTTATATTCTTCTTAATTAAGGTTACTGTTATTATACTTAATTTAGGCACAACATGTTTTATAATCGAGAGCTATCTAAGTTATTGTAAATGAAATATTTTAAAATACATATTAGAATATATTAAACATTTAATTTAAATTTAGGAATTTAACATAGTTGGCTAAGCATGGCTGACTTTTTGTCTACCGTTAATACGATCGTAACTTTTTATATTATAGCAGTACTTCAAAATATTGTTTTTCAAAACTTATTAATTAAATGTAAAATTTGTAGTTTTCTTATTCATGAAGTTTAATACTCTACCAATTATACTATAATCCTTTGTAGCAAAATTAAAAACTCATGAAATTAATGACCTTTGATTAAGTAGTATTAATAAGTTACTAAAAATAATTAAATATTATTATATTAGTACTATTTTTACAAATATATTATTTTGTTTTAAAAATACCTAATTAAAAAATATACAAACCTTATTCAATTTCGTAATAAATTAATGGAATTTACTACAAAATGAAAATAAATTAAAAGGTATTTATTATTTAAATATTTGAACCACGTTAATAGGTACCCACAAAATTTACAACAGACAATCATACATGCTTGCTTATAATATAATACATAATGTACCTGTAATTCACATTCTCAAGTGAGGTCGTATTGTCCACCTGCTTTTCCATTGAAGGATCATCAAGGAATGCTTTACAGATAGGATCATCTTTAAAAGCTTCAAGACTTGCAGGGTCCTGGAATATAGAGTACATAGATTATGCTTGTCACGTTTGAAGAATAATCTTATTTGAATTATATAACATACCATCAAATCATTTAAACATTATTACACAGTACACTTACAATCGATGTAAATGCGAATTCATACCAATACTTAATTTATAATAATTAAGACTAAAATATTTTTAAAACTGACATAACAATTGTTATTACACATTAGACAAACCGAACGTATTAAATAATTATTTAACGAATTACATTACATATTCAATTGTATACCTATAATAAATAATTTAAGCAATTTACGATTAGATAACAAATTAATAATTCCTAAACATATTTTTATTAAAGTTTCATTTGAGTTATAGACTTCTAGATAAACTATCTAGATATTCATGACTTGAGTGTACACTTATCTATTAAAAAATTAAGATATTTAGAGCTTAAATAATTTTCCTGAATATATCTATGCAAAAAATACACATGTAATTAATTATTTAATTATTGTCATTAATAATAGATAAATAAATTGCGACATATTTTAAATAATTTCTCTGATATACATATGAAGAAAATACACATGGAATTCATTACATATTATCATAATATGTCATTATTGTAATATTGTCATTATAATGAAAAATTCCAATTCAACATATTGATTATTATTTTTAGTAGAATGGTAAATCCGTTAATAAGTTTTATCGTTATATTTTTATATTAGTTATATAATTCGTTCAAAATGAATATTTAAATTTAACATTAAATTAGTTCTATCTCATTTGATTAATATATATAGATCAACGCAAATTTCATAACAGGAAGTAAATATTAATTGTATATGTATATAAATTAAAACAATTTTTAAAACTAACATCGAGAATATTGATAATACTACTGTTAATAACATTTATTGATAGTACAAACTTAAAACACTATAGTAATACATTTTAAAACTATCCTATACAGATATTTGTTAACATAATACAAAATGAATACAATAATTAAAATGCACATTTCATTACTGCAATCTTCTAAATTATACCTATTAGTTATACATTGTATATTCATTCGTTAAACATCTTTACAATTTTACACATTATGACAACTTCTGTCTACACGTTTCATAAACAAAAAATGCTATTACCTATAATTAAAAATAAATACTACATTGTTCAATATGATAATATATATAATTATTTAATACCAACTAAACTAAATACATATTTCCAGTAATATAAGAGCATTTTTGTAAAGTAAAAATTGTTACAGTTGTTAATAACATATAAGAAATAAATTAGAATTATATAATAAATACAAAATTATATATTTTAAATAAATACAAAAAAGAATAAGTAAATAGAAATAAATAGAAAAAACATTAACACATATATTGAGCATCAAAATAAAAAAAAAATGAATGAAATAGTAATCATATATATGAATAAAATTCTTGCATCAAATAATATTTTTAAACATAATAAATATTTTAAATAGTTTATTAGGAAAATAATTTTTTGTGCATTTTATAAAAGCAACCCATTTAGTTACGTCAAATTTTCGTTTTATTTGTAAAATATACATGCACACAGGGAACAGGAACATTTTAAAACAATTTATATTATTACATGAAATTTTTGTTTACCATTTTAGTCGTAGAAAGTTGAATGTATTTATAGAAATGTGGTAAAATGTATCCTTATTTCTTTAAGCACATTTCATGCTAATGTTTTTTGATATTTTGATTAGAATTACCGGTAACATGAATACATCTCGTGAAATGTAATTAACAGTCATTAATATCAATAGTGTTCTTTTTATAAAAAAAAATAAAATGTAAACATAATCTACAATTTTGAAAAGTAATATCAAGTATGTATTCCCCTATCCCTTCTTCAGTAATTTGATTGCACAATTTATTAAGCGTTATATGAAACCGGCAGTCCACCAGAGTGAATGCTTATAATCATAAACTTGGCATCTAAAATTTTAATCCTGGTAACTTGATTGCGTATCACGGCAATTAAATCGAGAAAATCTATATATTTGTACATTTAACTAAGTCGCCAGTCGGATCGTTAACGACCAATCACTTCGGAATTTACCTTCTAAAGACATGATTTATGCATACTTTCTCTCTTATTTAGGTACATTATTATATTTCACACTTATTGTTATAATTTGTCTTGATTAACATTTTGTTTTTTATTAAAGACATAATTAAGTAACCAACAAAGAAAGTATCAATGTAAGAACTTACAAGAGGAGCTTTACCACCCTTTGGACTGGCAAAGTCAACACTATATCCTGATTGAACGAAGACATGATGGGCATGTGCGGCTTCAGGGAGGTACCATCCAGTCTTCTTACCGGTTGTTCCCAGCTCAGACCAGCTCGACAATACAATCAGAATCTTCTGTAATTCGATTATAAATGTATTGCACTTTAGTAAATTCGTACAAGTTTGACATACATGAACTGTTTAATATAGTAAATCAATTGTATCAATTATTATTATATGCATTGTTTGTGAGTGTTGGTGTGTTTACACGCTGTGTAAAAATGTTTGTGCGAATACAGAACATGAAATATTACATAAAAAGATACTACAGTCAATTTTAATAAACAATTAAGTTGCCTTAATAATTGATATTGTGCGATAGATAGGTTCCTTGGTAAAATTATCGTTACACGCCGGATAATAGCACCAATTTTTATGGAGATTAAAAATATCATGTTCCAAAATTTTGACATTTGGAGCATGTCAAAATGGCATATGGAAAAACGATATTAAATTTCATATATTACATCATATATATTTATATATCATATTTTACTAAAAAATGCATTTAAATGTATTATACATAGTTAATTTCAGATAAAGCAACGAAAAAAAAACTGATGTCGTATTTTGTTTACTTCACTTAATTTATAATGTAATTTATTATATGTATTACATCATATTTTAACTATTTAATAAATAAATTCATGTTTCACTGACAAAAAAATGGTGGTGCAGTTTAGTTTTTATTTTAAAGAATACTATTCAGTTCTGTGCTATGAATGTGTCGCGAATGAATTATTTGCATGCTACAAGGGTACAAAACAAATGAATACTATTTTAATTTAAGTTCCAAATTTACGTGCATTAAATATGTGGAAGTATTGACATTAATGACGAAATAAAATATTTATTATTGTCTATTTTGTTTCTAGTGTATATATTATTTTAAAGTGTTTTGAATTATCTTTTATTTTTTAGTGTTTTGTGTTTTATAAAAATTTAAAGCAAGCTGTTGAATTACAAAGTTTATTATACAACATCGAATAACAACATTGATGATAATAAATAACAAAATGTGTAAGCAATACCAGCTTACTGTTAGCACAATGTTATCTCTACCGTGTTTCAACAATTCTAATTTATTTCAAAAGAAGCATTAAAATAGAGAAATTATCAGTGCTAAATTTTATACAATGCTAAAGCTGTAAGTGTAATCTAAACAAAATATTATGTAATTGTAATTCAGTATAATATTATTATGTAATTATGTAAGATATGTAATTTATAATGTCTAAAAATTATGTTGGTATGATGCACAAACATTGCTATTGCATTATACTTATATCATTACAATTATGTGATAAAGTTAAGCTTTATATTTCATATTACTTTTATATTGAATTTTTGAGATTTTATAAAATATAATATGCTAATATCAAATTACTAAAAATTACATTTGTTAAGGATCTCTTTGTATTTGAATATTTGCATGCTTTAAAATTTAAATTATTAACAATATATGTTTATATCATAATATTGTGATTATTATTACAAATTTGTTTTCATAAATAAAGCAAAAAGTATAAACGTAGGTAGAACAATTATATATAGATTATGTAAAGCTTACCCCAGTCATAATGTGTATAGAGTACCTGTATCTCTGATTACATTGGTATATCAACTCTTTGTTACCGTTCTTATACACACACAGCGTACCTCACTTTGTATTTTCTTTAGACAGGCATTATGTAGTGCATTTTATGTCATAATGTGTAGTATAGTCATAGTCTCTGGTCATAATGTGTATAGTATATATATGGGTGCACTAGTATATTAACTATTTGGTGCCTCTATTATATACTTCACAAGCAATACCTACCTTATATGATTAGATATGAGTAGCAATAATTATACAAAGAGTGATGACTTTTATTGATTTAATATACATCGCGCAGTAAATTTTCGTCAATAAAAACATTTTATATGAACAAATTGATATAAATGGTAGGGAAAAAGTAGTATTAAATATTTTGATTAAATTAATTTTAAGAGCAAATATATATATTCGTACAATTTTAACATAGTACGTAAGTTGTCTGTAATAAATAATGTATTGTCTGTATACCTAAAACTGTTTTCCTACATAAATGATTTAATTTCTGTCAGTTTTTAAAACAATATTTTGCATAAGGTTTCAGGTGGGTAACCTACATTTTAAGTTCCAAATTTAAGTAATACATATAAAAGATAAGTAAATGGTATATTATTCTATGTATACAGTAATATATGTACACTGGAAATATAGAATAATAATGTAAAATACGTTTTTAACATTTGTTTTATACTTTAATATACGACAAATATGGTAAAAACATTGCTAACAAATTTAAAAACCGTAGTAATATTTACAATAATGAATAATTGAATATATCAATTGTAACTGAACTAGCATAAATTATAATTTGTATGTTAAATATGAAATTATATTATTTATTCAATCATAATATCTTACGAAAACATCGTTTAATGTACACACACGTAATTTTGTTTTAATAATTATTAAATGAATTACAATAAAAAAGAATAAAAAAATTATAACAATAAGAATTTTTTGAGAATCTAAAAATAAATGCATATTTAAATTTCTATTAATAAGTAATAAACTTACTCATAAATTATACTTAATCTATATATACTTAGATACTTAGATGTAGAAAGCACATCATGTCATGATCGAATCGTAATTTCTATATATCTACGTGCTAGAAGAAAGTTAATTTGAATACTTTCTTTGATATTTTGTTTTAGTAAAATCTAAGAAGGGCGTCAACAATTCTCTTACGTTTCAGCAGGATGTCTGGTCCTCTTAAAAAATATTTTAAAATATGAATTACAAATTTGAATGGTAGGTATATATAAATAGAAGTAAAATTTAAAAAATTGTTTTTTCTAATATGTTACTTAGTCTTAATAGACATCACTAATTCAAAACTCACATGGTGTCCTTAGTACAATTGAATTAAGTCACTAAAGCTGTGCCTACCCTAATATCATTTTATATTATTAATTAATAGACAAACCACTGAGAAACTTCAAAATTAATTAACAGTACGCGTGGGTTGAACTTACCTTGAAATCTGTCTAACTAATACAATCTCAGCATGATTGATTGCGACTTATGTAGGCTCCCTATTTAAGCCTCCATTCCAGTCAGCCCATTTACTGTTTCAATCGCTGTATTCTGCGTACAGCAGCAAAATAGGCGTTAAGGCGAATATCACCAGAGATTCATATTTATGCCTCTGCGTATTCATCAGTATCGAGAACTTGCTTTGGTTGCCTCTCGAAAAGCGAATAAATTCACTTATTTTGTCACAAATGCTACCGGAGAAGGAAAGATCGTGGTTCAGAATCACGAACCTCGACGATATCTCACAACTGGAAAAACTTCAGCGGCGGTGGCCTCATTGCAAGTATGAATGAAATGATCTTTTAAATGTCTAACTTTAAGTTATAAAAAACTTGATAGTATAAATTCTCTCATTCATTTCTAATGAAATAATTATATCTATAAATATGAAAAGCATACTCATTTAAAATGCATAAAAAATATGTACACATAGCATTAATTTGCAATGTTTTTTAATATACATATTTATATATTAAAACATTACTAGCCAATTAAGAGTATCATTTTTATTTTTATTGAATTTTTTAAGCAATCTTACTAGTTTGTTCAAACTATAATCTTTTAGTATACACAAAATCTGAACTGTGGTTGGTTAAATTCTTGATTAGAAATAGAAACTTAGACATTACTATTCAGTACATAGAGCAAATTTATATTTTGCACGCTAAAGTGTTTTCCTGAATACCATTCGAAGCAGATGCTACCATCGGAAGGCAAGTGTCCAGTTGGAAAGAATGATGCTCCGAATCCTAAGACTGTCTCCGCGATTACATCGATTCCTGCAGTTCCACTGAAAGAGCTCTCTGAAATCCCAGGACCAAAAGGACTCCCTTTTGTAGGAACTCTCTGGGATTATATGAAGCCAAATGGTCTTCAATTTAATAAATTATTTGAAGTAAGTTAATATAAAACATTTATAATACAAATAACCAATAGATAAAATTAATGCATCTAAAATATAAATTGCACATCTATAATTTGTTATGTTGAGACTTAATATATGTATGTCTATCTACAATGATCCATAGTAATCCTTGCGTAATTCATAGTGAAATAGCCATATAACTTAAAAACAAATGGATTTAAAGTTAAAAATTAATTACAAACAGATAAAAAATGAATTGTGGTGAATCTATTAATATTTATTTCATAATATCTCAGGAGGACAAAATTATGTCCATTACATTGCAATTTTTTCCTAATTTAAAATAAAATTAAGAAAACTAATTGGAAGGAACATAATTTAGTTTTTCATTTTTTACTTTAAAACATTTTTTAATTGATGTCACATCAAGAAGATATACCATCTTAATTGCGTACTGATCGTGTTTTATGTGTACCTGTAAGCCCCTAACTGAATTAAGTTTTGATTTGACATAATGTGACAATGCGTTAAACGGGGAATGATTATTAAAAATTAAATGACTATTCGACAAAAAACTAAAAACTAAAAACAAAAATGTAATATCTTTCTTGGAGAAAAGCTGTTCATAAATGCTTTAATTAAATTAGTAAAATGAACACTTTGTCTATACAACAAAATCCCAGTACTTAGAACATTATATGTTTTGCTATATTACTTTTATGTTTTGTGCTAAAACCACTTCAATACACTTCAAGTAGTTCATTGTTTTGTGTAATATAACAATTAGTAAAAAATAAAACAATTGCTTAAATTACTTTCTTCAATGAAAATGTAAATAATGTCAATTCGAAACGTCACTAACTTTTGCTCAACCTTTATCCCTTTTCATTTTATCAGGTCTATCGACAACGTGCCGAGATGTACGGCCCCATATTCAAAGAACAGCTCGGCCACATAAGAACAGTGGTTGTGAGCGATCCCCAGGAGTATCAGAAGTTGATTCGGGCCGAAGCGAACTGGCCCTATCCAGAGAGATATCCATTGGAGCCCCTTGTTCACTACAAGACCAAGAGAAAAATGCCCCTAGGTGTCGTGCATGCGTGAGTTATATTGACTCCTACTTAATATAAGATTATTTGAAATTCGAAACCGTGGCTTTGTTTCTATTATATAATAGATTAATCATACATTTTTCATACATTTTTCATACATTTCTCATACATTATTTTTAAATGCCTTAATTACTTAATTATACGCTTATTAATGTAGCTTTAATTATTTATATTTGGTATAGTTCGCTTATCTGTATTTGGAAACTTCGCTTTGCAAAAATTCAATATTTTAAATTTAATAACAAAACAGGAATGGAAAAAATCTAACGCCATCAGAATATTTCTGGTTGCGATATCATTAAAATGAAAATTTAATCTATACTGGACATGCAGTAAAAGCTAAAATAATTCAAGATATATGTATACAATGCGATAATTCACGAATAGCTATCGATGCTTAAATGTATGTACATTAGCTATAATATTTATATTGTACATAGAACAAACATTAAATTACAAGTTGTAAGAATGGTTGTGGATATTCAAATATCAATATATTGTTTCTATGCATGCAAAGCTGCAACAAACCACTGTTGTATAAGTTAATGTCGTTATCTTATATTAATGACTATCATAACAATAATAATTATATCGTAATTGAACCGATTTTGTAAGAAAACCTGTTATTGCAAACAGAATCAGTCAATCTGTAGATACAAAAATATGCAAAATATGTTTTTTTATTCGTACACAAAAAATAGTTGGAAATAAGACATGGTACAACAACTTCGTTGATCTAAATAGAAATAACAATTAAAAATCTAGCAAGAACTAAAGTAAAAATCAATCATTTAAGTCTGGTATATTATTGACCAACTAAAATGAATATATTAATATTGGGATATTTATACTAGTATGCTATTATATCTGTTTTATGCTTAATGTCGAAATTAATCGTTTATTCAAAAACTTTATAATACAAAGTTTTATTTTTAAATTTCAATATTTTATGTACAATAACTTTATTCTTACACAAGTTGAAATTTTAAAAATTTAAATTAAATTTATAAATAAAATATCTCTTTGTATAGCCATTTTCCCGACTCATCCCTTGCTTCTGTTGTGCCCCTCAGACAAGGACCTGAATGGCACGAACATCGCATTCTCCTAGTCCAGAAAACGCTCAAGATGTCAGAGATTGGAGCCTACGCTGGACACATGTCCGAGGTAGCCGAGGAGCTTATCGATCGACTTCGGACTCTTTCCTCAAACAGAGGAGGAGTGGTTCCCAAGCTGAACAACGAAGTTTTTAAGTGGGCTCTGGAATGTGCGTGTAGATTACGTGGAAATAGTCAATGGACTCATACTATGAAATATCATTCCAATTATGCATTGTGTATATTTCTGGAGTGATATTTCGTTTGGCGTCAGGGAGTAACAGTGGCGTATCTGTAAATAACACTAAATACTCACGAAAGAAAAGAAATATTAGTAAATAATATATGAAACGTGCCATTGAAAATTTTCGTCTAACAGTCCATCCTTATTTCTATAAAACATTTTACGATATATATTATATATTAATATCTGAATAGAAAATATTCATCTAGCATACATATTTTCCTGATAACGATAATATAATACATACGCATGATATAAAATAAGATATAATGCCTCTTTCATATGTAAGGCTGAATTCAGTTATTTAGTACCTATATGCCGACAGTTATATGTATGGAAATTTAGCTTTTAATTATTTCTTTGTAATATATAAATCGATAATATTTTACTTTTGTTCTGCAGTCAAAGGATTAAGTCGAAACCATAGAAATATAAAAGATTTAGATCTCTATTGTCGAAACATTAGTGTTATATTCTTCTCATGTATGATATTATCAATCTATATATTTTTTATTACGTACACAAATATAAATTTCGTTTGAAGAAATGTATAAATGTAATAGATATATTGAATAATAATAATGCAATAATCTAAACAGACAAATAACTAAAATCATTTATTTAAAAAATAGAAATACGAAAAATTGTGCTCAATGTATTTAATACTATTCCGAACGTTAATATAATAATTAATGTTATCTATCATCTGTCTGCAAGTAATTATTTGTACGGATAAAAAATTAGATTTTCCTTTTACAGATTATATAAACGTCACAAAATACATTATGACTGAATAATACTACTCAAGTTTTAATCAGTAGTCCTTAGCAAAATACATTCAACATTCTCTTATTATAATTCTTAAGGAAAATCCTATATAGGAATTCAAAACAAAATGAGTTTGAAATATTTATGTCAACTTATTAGTCATTGCTTCATTCAGAACATGGTACAATTTATAATTTGTTAATATATTTATATTGAAATTATTATTTGTATTTGAAGTATAATTTTCTTTTCAAAGAAAAATTTAAAATGGAAATATAAGATTGGAATAATAATATTTTATTTGTTATAGTTTTTTATTGAATCAATGCAATATTTTCTACATAATCAGTCAATCAATAGTTAATGTTCCTTTTTCAGCCCTTGGAACCTTCCTCTTCGACGAACGTTTAGGAGTTCTTGACGGCAAGGGGACTGCTCAGGCGCAAACATTCTTGGACAATCTGCTCGGCATGTTCAAGGGGATCCAGGTTTTGCTCTACAGCTTCCCCATCTACAAGGTTGTTCCTACACCCGCCTGGAGACGCTTTGAAAAACACACTGATAAAGTGATGGAGATCGCCAACTTTCTCGTCAGCAAAGTAAGCTAAGAAAGGTTTAGATGAAGGACATTGCCGTTTCCTTCACCAAGAACACAATTTGACCGTTTCAATATTGAGTGCTCTTCTACTTAGGCCGTTCCATTATACCTATACAAAATGGCTATATCTAGTAACGTCTAACTTTACAATAATTCTCAAACTATTCTACAAATACAAGTACAACCACATTAATCACTTTGGGCATTCTCTTTAAAAGATCACATGGTATATTATGCTTTAGATATTACTGATATTAACAAATGTGACACTTAAATTGACTTCGTTATAATTTAAATATATAATTGTTTCAGAAATAATAGATGGATTTTATATATATATTTATAGAATTTTGCACATATACTTATACAAATTGTGTGTTATATAATTCTGTCTACTCGTCTTGTTTAGAAGTTTTTAACTGTAAATAAAATGCAGTATTTTGAAAAAGAGAATACACTGAATATCCCCTCAATATGGACATTTAAGACATTTTCTGTTCATCAATTAATGCACCATAGTCAAAATAAATATCATATTTAGGTTCTTTTTGAATATTGAATATTGAATATTTATATTTTGGATTTAATATATCTATTATAGTTTTGCAATTTGCAACCCTTTCTTTAGAAAAGTTGATTAATAATAATTTTAATAATTTACTGTTCTGGACATTTTTCATTTATCGATTATACTAGATTTGCCCTATAGGAAACACTTATAGCCTTGTTTGGTATATCTCAATTAAAATTATAATAAGTGTATTCAACTTGTAGGTATAATCTTAAAAAATGAAACCTTTTTTCAAATTACGTATATTTACTTATTACGAATTAGATACCATACTAGTTTCTCTAACAAAATTGGATTAATAAATAAATTATCTTTCACAAAACGTAACCGATATAAATTTTAAAGTCGATGAAAGGGTTAGAATTAGTTACATTTAATAAAGTTTACTGTTTCGATTATAACATTTATTCAATTCTTCAATCATAATATATTCCTCTTCAAATTAATATATCTGGTTGTATTTATAGATATGTTACCCTTAATTTTTTATTGAGACATAATTTTTTCTATTAAATCACCACCATAATCTATCCATAATCAAGCTGGTCGTTGTGGCACCACACAGCTTCCACAAAGGTCTTCTTCAGTCGTTTCGGACACCAGTCTGCATCACGGTTTTTCTAAAAAGCATCGCGTCCACTTCTAAATACTCGTCATCCACTTTGTTCTGGGCCTCCATCCCCTTCTTTAACGATTCAGTCTTGTAGACAAGTCTTGGCGAGAGTGTTATTTTGTCGGCAGATGTACCTGAACTATTGGAACTTTCATTTCTTTACTGTTATTAATAATGGCACACACTCTCCAATCTCTCCGGTAATCTCTCCTATACAATAGCTGTGTTGTAGGCGTCGAAAGCCACGTATTTTAAAAGCCTGGATTTTCATTTCAAGACGTTTTACTTAGTGTCTGTTTTGCTACTACATTTATATAGAGCAGCTGAAATTACTATTGCCCGGAACAGTTGAAGTTTTGTTATTTTAAAAAATTTCTATTTTACCATGTTTTGTTGAGCCTGGCAAGTGATGTAGCCGTGATTGATATTTTAGAATTGATCTTCTGTTCAGTCATCTTCCATCGATAATGATACTTGACGCAAGAAAATTAAATTGTGTTACCTTGTCCAATTTTTCATTTTATATTTAAATGCGACGTTGCTCAGCACTCTAATTCCCTCTAGTAACTAAGAATTGTCTTTTTTCAGAGCCGATCTCGATTCCGAATATGTGTCATCTAATTTTGTTATCGATTCACTGAGGTCTTCGGATAATTCTGTGATCAAATCTATATCCTTTAAAAATCGTAGATTAACCATTTTGCATCCGTTGCAAGAGTCTTTCAGAGTCAAGTTAATGTCTCTGTCATAATTTGTTCTAAAAGCAAATTGAACAAACACCATTACAACAAACATACCTGCTTCACTCCGACGCCTGTCTTCCATTCACTGAACGCTTTCTGCATCTCAATATAATGACTGAATCACGTCGACAAGCTCTCCTTTGATGTTTTGATTTCTCATCTTCGCTAATATATACATTTTGATCTACTCAGCCAAAGGCATATTTTTAAATTAATGTAATTCGTATGTAATTCATTATTGAACTTAAGCATTTGTAATTATTTCTATTAAGTAAGAATTTCTAAATATACAACAGTGCATGTATGTATTTTATGTAGATTGAGTGATATAACTATTTTTATATACAAACACATTTTGCCTATTTCTGTATAAAATATATGTAGATGTTTCGACAAAAGGCTGAGGTTATTAAGGGTGCATATAATATGTAGACAATCATATTTATATATATATTGCTTTGTTTAGCATTATGTGTATTCTGCGAATATAGACGTAAAATGAATTAATAATGTTAATAAGGAAAGAATTAGGGTGTACTCTATATATCTAGAAAGACAACGAATACTCTTTTAACAATGCATACTCTATATAAAATGGAATCATTATTATTAATCGTATTACTAGAAGAAATAGCTAATAATATATCTAATATAAATTAAGAAGATAGGTTCCACAACACAAAACATTTATCTTAATAATATATCTGTGAAGTAATCCAACATAATTTCTAATTTCAATTTGATTAAAAATTTATTTCCAGAAATCTCTTTGGCTTTAAGTACTGATATTATATTTACGGTCCTTAAGTCCTTATATTGAATTGTTATATTTTACACATCCTATAACAACAAATTGTAAATTTTATTTATTACCAGTAAATTCCATAAATTAATTAAATTGAGTAGTCACTATTGGCTTAAACTAATCAATCGATATATGATTAGCTCAATGCTGCAGCGCAAATCAGTTTGTTAAAGCCAGTGGTTATATGTACCGGGGTTCGAACTTTCTAACTTCTGATTTGCAAGATTCCATTTCACTACAATTAAGCAGATTACAAGGATAGGGGTAGTTGCTAAAGTGAGTTAGACTACTGCCTTCAAACCAGGAGGTAGCAAGTTTGATTCCTTATAACTGCATTCGCCTGTCTTTAACTAACTGATTCGCGGAACAGCATTGAGCTAATTATCGATATATTAGTTGAAGTCTACGGTGACCATAGATATTTGTTTTAATACTTGACTAATACTTGACAGGTTAACCCTGACTAATATCTATGACGGTGACTAATTAATTAAGATTTATATACATATTATATCCCGTAAAAAATATGAATACAATTTACCCTGTACTATATTTTCTCGCAGGGTACTTACCTATATGTTATTTATTAATTTCATTTTACATCAAATAATATTCGTTTAGTGAACTCTAATAATTTAGATAATTTATTGTATAGGTTCTGACATGACTTTCAAATAAATTCATATTGAAACTAATGTAAGTTTATAACCATTATATCTGTATTAAATACGTGGAATTATAATACTCCTAATTTAATGGGTGTTGTTTATTTTATTTTATTTTATTTTATTTTATTTTTTTTGCATATCTTTAACTGTTATATTTATCTTCCTCACTGCATATAAGAACCCCTGCTGTTAGCAATCATTATATAATACAATTAGTTTATATTGATAACAGGAAATACAATGTTTGCAAATACAAATGTTCACGTAAATGTTGAGATAAAGTCTAATCTATAAAAAATATCTGACATGTACAAAATATCCTAATGCATGCATACTCGTAAATAGATTGCATTTATTTTAAAATTGATAAAATGCACCTCAGTTCAATTTTTTCATATATTTCTTTTTCAAAACTCTCAAGCTAAGATAAACCAAAAGCCAACCAACAATAAAACTACTTTAAAAGAATACATTAATAAATTTCATGAAGTGTATTTTATATAACATTGTAAAGTTTACTGAATTTAATTAAATTTAAAATTTATACATAATAACATGCAAACAATAATTATAAAAATGACTGATACGAAACATTGTCTCAGAAATAAAAACATCAGTTCAAGTAATAATTCTATGTGTCTATATCCCTAAGGACGTTTTGACATTGACATTTGTTCTTAAGAAATATGAGCATCTATTTGTGTAATAAAATGTTATCTATGAATTAATATATTTGTGCATATACACAATAAAAATCAAGGGTAAAGGGATTAAACAAACATACACATTTTCTTTTGTTATATGATAAAATTGTTTCAAAATACTAACACAGACTACTATTACTAATTACAATGTACGCAATTTTTAAATAAAGAAGTAATTGTTTGCAAAATTCTTCTTTTATAAGTAATCATTTATTTAACTGCATATGTGTATAACATTCTTAAAACTAAATCCTATAACATGTTTTGGTAAACATTTTGTAATTACTGGAAACAGTAAAAATGAAGACGTAACATTAATATTTTTCATGCTGTATAGATACCATCGTTCGGAATATAATACAAAACTTCGCTTTGTACTATACGGCTAAGGAAGATTAATGCACTTCACTTGGAATAAAGACAATTGCTAAGAATATTTCGTTCATATTTGATTAATATATATAATACTGATCTTTAAGAAGAATGCAGGAGAGAGAGAATAGTTTGCCCGTATTTTATAATTATATATGTACATGTATTAATAGAAGTAGTTCAAAATCCGTTCATAAGGCAATTCATTAAAAGAGATATTTTGTCAAAGCTTTATTGAAGAGATAAATTATGCGTTATAGAAATTAAGCCAGATATATATGGGATAGTTTAAAAGGGCAATTTAATGATTAGATTAAATATTGGAAAATGTGACAAGACCTTGTTAATTGGATATTCTGTTATGTTAAAATACAAAACGGAACATGAAATCAATTAATAGAAGAGAATTTACGGAATTGTGTGTTACTCCAAAAATGTAATTAATATACAGTGATTTTTACATTCAGAACTGACAGTTTGACTTTTTTTCTAAGAAACAATTGTCATTCAGTTTGCAGTGAATAAAAATATTATATTTGGACATGTTATGCATTTTTAATTGCCAATGTCTAAATTTTCGATATATCGATTACATTTTTATGTATTATAGGTATACAATATACAAATATTTAGATTTCCACTTTAAATAATAATAAAACAAGTACCTACTTTCATAAATAACAGTTACTTAATAAATTTAAAGCCTTTATAAGATATACACATACATATAATAAATCTTTGAAACATATTTCATGATATATAGCGCATTGCTTGAAAAATTTAACAATCATGTGAATTTATGTTTATGGTAATTAACTAACGACGCATCATACAGAAATTTATTTTGGGAACAGAAGTTAAGTTCAAATTATATATGGCTATTCAGAGACTGTTATAGTAAGAGCTGTGAGACAAGGCTGTGAACTTTCATCCACACTTTTTTAATTTATACTTGGAAAATTCCAACGAATAGACTAAAAAACGGGAGTTTAGTATGAGCTAGAGGAATTAAGACTAACAATATCAGGTATCAGATGATATGACAATAATCGCAAGTGGATAAAATGAACTAAAGAAGCCTAAATTCTTGTTAAATCCTTGTTTAACTAAGACAAAGTGGATGACAGAAGTAAAAATGAAATAAAAATCACTAAAAATAATAGAAAGTTAGTTACAATCATTACATACAAATAATTAATACTATCAACACCACAAATTTAGAACATGTCAAATGATCTTATGCCTGAGAAAAACCATATGACTACTGCTGATGCCGGTGTGTAACGAAAATAAAAAATGAATCTTTATGGAACCAACATGACGAAAACAGTATATTGAAAGAAAATCATAATGAAAAACTCAGATTATTGAAAACATGTGTATTGTCAGTTATGACCTATGGTTGGGAAGCGTAGATTTTAACAGTTGGGAATGAGGGAAGGGAAGATTAAAACATGATGGGGACCCTGAGAAAAATATTTATTGTAAGATAATTTCAAAAAGTTGAAAATAAGAACGTGTAATAGATGGCAAACTAGAACAAAGGACTGTTGAATGACATCAAAGCTATAAGAATGGCTTATTATGGGCACGTTTGAGACATAAAATAACTGATAAAAATTTATTAACGGGGTGGATGGAAGGATCTAGAAGAACGGTACGATCAAGGCGAAGATGAATGTAAAATATCAAAGAACGCAGCAGATGAAAGACATGCGACAATATGCAGACGACAGATAATATAGTATATTACATTTTTTGTGATGCAAGACAGGAAATGGTATTTCGTGATCTCCAATCTTCGCAAGGAGAATAAACTTCTGACTGTCTAGCTCATTTCTAGGTGATGAAAGGTAGATAAAATATCTATAACATTTAAAAAAAGACCGTCTGATTAAGTACTCCAATGATTAACATTTCAGGGTATCTAGATATATAAGGGTAAAATTATTACTATAGGTATTCGAAAATAATACAAGATTGTTTTAACCTAACAATTAACCTAACAATTGACAGACGAATTGACCTAAAGCGTTCACAATTCGAAGAGAAAGAATGTTATGTGTATTTTATTGCATATTCACTTAATTACTGACAAATAAGAGTCCAACAACATTTATTTTACATTTCTTAAGTCACAATACTCAATTATACATATCTAGTTGAAACCCCCATCTTATACAGAAAGCTGGAGAACCGTTTGACAGTACGAATGCGCATCCATCGCTGCTTCAATACCTTCTCCATCAGAAAAATCTAACTCCTGAGGAAGCTGGGGCTCACACAATGGACCTTTTGATTGGGGGGATTGAAACGGTAATTATATTTCATGCTTAGCTACTTCTCAATAACAGTTATTTCCGAGAATATCAGCATATTCATGTACAAATACTATTACTGAGTGCACAAGTTTAGCTAAATAAAGTATTTAACTACTTTAATCAATTAGATTGAACTTCATAATAACTACGATATTTTGCTTAACAGACGCTATACTTTGTGTTTATCCTCATTTTGTCAACTCGGTTTCTTGGTAGATATATAGTGACCGAAACGACTGAAATCTGTCATCATTTTCCTGTTATAATTACTTATCTTTTCTTTTTTTAGAAATAAGGAAATCCCTTACCTCTGTTAATATACTCCTTTAATTCCATAAACAGACCTCCAACGCGACCCTCTGGTCCCTCTACGAACTGGCCAGGAACCCAATCGCCAGGCGGAAGGTACAGGAAGAAGTGGATCGAGAACTGGCCAATAAGAAGACCATCTCGAAGTCCGATATCGATCGCCTACCCTACATTAAGGCGGTGATCAAGGAGACCTTCCGTTTGTATCCGGTCACCTTTGCTACCACTCGAATTATACCGGAAGATTTGGAGATCGCAGGATATAGAATTCCGGCTAGGGTTTGTGTTTCATTTGCTTTTTTTCGATATTCAATTTTTGTTTATCACAGTTTTATAGTATCATTGGTACTTTGGTAAAAATAGTTATCTAATCTTTTAATCTTTCCCTTTAACCGTATAGGGTTAAAACACATATAACTCTATACGGTTAAACACAGTATACTGTGTTTCCACATAGCTATGTTTATTTGATTATTTAAGTGAATGTAAACTCTGTAACTTATTTGCAGTTATTTTGGTATTCTGGTTTAAATTATTTCACTTTTTAATATTTTCTTTATAAATATTTTGCGTCCTTCAGACTCAAGTAATATTTTTTCAAATTTCCATTTAGTGTTTCTAATTTTCTTGATATAGGTTTAATTAAATTTCAAAAGCAATCGTTTTACTGTCAATATCTTTCGTTAAACAGGTGAAATCGAAAAATGTAACTTTAATTAATAGTTCATTATTTTTTCTAACAGTCACACATATTTTCCAATGAAACTCATGCACCATCTAAGTTATGATTGTAAAAGTGTACTTATGTATTAAAATGACAAATTAGACAACCTTTTCACTCTTATTTTTGAAAATTATTTTACTTTACATAAAAATCTTATCAGATGTGTTTAATACTAATATATCACTATTAAAATAATTTATGAAAATATAATAGTTTGTTTTTCAAAAGGCAATAAACAGTGTTTGGGTATGTTAATACAAGTTTCATAGTTAATGAAAAATTGTTAAATGAAATTTCCAGAAAATATACATAAATTATAACTACAGATATACAAGTCAAAAAGATGCGAGTAGAATTACTTTTCTCTAATTATGTTGTTATAGTTCAGAATATTTGTCAGCTACGAGTACATTCGCACAAATTTTCTTTATTGTAACTATATAAAAATAAGAGTGAAAACGCTAACGCTCATTTCTATGATTGTAACAGTAAGATAAATGAAACAATTATGCTTTCGATTATTTTTCAAGTTTAGTAATGAAGCAAAAAACTTTCCATTTCCAGACACACGTTCAAGGCAATATATACGGGATGGGCCGAAACAAGGACATCTTTCCGGACCCGACCAATTACAATCCGGATCGATGGTTGCGGGGCAACATGGACAGCACGACTCGCTTCCTGCACAGTCTTGTGTGGGGTCATGGAGGTCGGATGTGTTTGGGACGACGTATTGCCGAGCAGGAGATAACAATTATCCTGGCTAAGGTGACTCCCCTTTAATCATATATTCAAATTTAACGATATTGTATATTTCATATATTTTATACTATATATATTGTTTTATATCTATCCCATTAACATGAGATTGTATTCTTCTCGTATATATGTATATAGACTCATATTATTCTCACATCTACATACATAGTATTTGTTTCGGTAACAGTTATTGTTAGGGTTATGGTTCAATAATGTATTTTGTAAAGAATGCTTAGCTCAGGTAGAATGTATAGACTTGAATTTTTAGTAACTATATATCATTAATAAAATACTGTGAAAAGTATCGTTATATTTTTATTATTGATTTGTTAAAGGTTAAAGATTTGCCATGACTTAAGATTTGGTAGTTGCTCGCAGATAGGCGATTTATTCATAATAATTTACAGTATTTCATTAAATATTTTATGTTCATTTTATTGAGAGATTAATCCATCTACAGATCGATATTGGGATAGTAGCAAGAATTTAACAAGAATTTAGCCCGCAACTTCGGGATATTGTACTATGGAGTGCTCAATGATCTCTAGGATGTGTGTTCGATTAGTGCTTTGTCCTTATGAGTTGCAATTGCACTAAAGAGAGTCCACAGACGGATTAAGCTACTTTTGTTTATTGTATGTTACAAAAATTTAGATATTAAATTATTAAGATTTAAAGCGTATATACAAGGACATGTATGTATATATTTGTATATATATATATATATACACCTGCAATACTATTCAGTATCAATGCATAATTTAGCTCACGGAAAAACATTGAATTTGTTTCAATTATATAGTAGTTATACTTTTTCCCAACGATTGAACAAATTCTAACATATTTTTTACTTTATCAAATGTTTATATTTAAAAATATTAAATTTACTATATTTTTAATATTTCTATCCATTAGCCTTATTTTTTATTCTTTTACATTTTATGAATTTGAAATCAGTATTTATCTAATGTTAGCTTTATCCTAAATGGTTTAATGAAAATCTGTATCAGAGTATATATTACTGCACTCCCCATTTTCCTTTATAAGTTTTTCTATATATACATATATATACGCGAGTATTTTCTAATTTATTGTAATCAATAGTCTATAAAATAAATATATAAATGCTTCTAAATTATATGTTTTGTTAAAACAGAGAACCTACTTTTAAATTGTTATTAATAAAAAAATATTGAAAAAATGCATACACAAATAATTAAATAATAGTTGATCGTATTCCATAATTATATTTGCATCATAAACAGTTACAGTCACAATTGCATTCAAGATTTCTGGAGAATGGATACCTACCTATAATTGAACTATAGTATAGAAAGTTCAAATTAATAAATCCACAAATTTATACCGCACATGTTTCAGGATAATGATTCAATAAATTTGTAATTGCCTCACTCTATGTATTCATTACACACAAATATTAATAAGAGCTGTATTTCAAATAAATCAATATTTTTATCTCAAATTAAATTCACTTATTTCTGAAAATAAATTTACTTTAAAAAATATGGAATTTTCCTTTTCTGAAATTAAACTTAACATGCTGTAGAGTGGCTAACCATATTAGGAATCTATGCACTACAAAATAATCGTTTAGTATACATACCTACAGATTTCTATGTGAACATAGGTAGTATCTATTATAATTACACCATATTATGGAGGAAATTTCTATTACAATTTGAAGGTATCTACTTTTAGTAAAAATATGAAGTATATGAAATTATTAGAATACTTAGGTAAGCACCTCTATTTTATCATCTGTAAGAAATAAATTGTTGTCATATTTGATTAAACTGCAATGGAAAGGAGGCGTTATACAATTTCTGTTTCAGGCTTTTAAACTGTAACTTATTGTATTTTCAAATGTTTTTATTATAATTTTAGATTTTTCAGAACTTTGATGTAACTCGTGAGGGTGTGCAGAATCCAGACGTAGAACCTATTCTCTACACAGTGATGAACCTTGATCGTGACCTCAAAGTGAAGCTTACATCAAGAGTACCAACAAAACAATCTTTAAGGTTTACGTAGTTGCTTCAAATGAAGAATTTCTAATCCTGGCCGCTGAACATTACGTGATAAACTATTCTGAAATGTTTTAAAGCAGACAGCTTGAATACATTGAAATAGATTATTTGACGTATTACTGATTTATTTTCACCACTAATGTTACTACATGCTAATGGAAGCTGTGGATAAAATAAACTGTTGTAGGACAGATCCTTTTAACTTTTAATTAATGTATTGTGTATGTTTCTTATCAGTCTACAAGCAATATAAAACATTAAAATTAAAATTAAAATGACGATAAAATCTATATTTTTAACTTTTTTACAAAGCGCATTTAGAAATATTTTGCACACGAGTAATTGTGAATTTTGACTCGGACAATAAATATTTCAAAATGTAAATATATTTAAAATATTATCTACAGTTAACTTAGATCCCATAAAATAAAATGCAAATATAACTAATATTATATTGTGTTTCAAAATACACTTTTATAAAATATAAATTGAGTTTTTAATACTTGTGATTTAACTATTGTAAAACTTAGGCTCTATAATTCATAGGAGATATTAACTTTATTAATATATACAAACATATTTCACGCACACAAGTATAGTAGGTATAATACCTTTACCTATACATAGTATTTAATACAAAAATAAAAACAGTTCTACAAAAATTCTTTTTGATAAAAATTTTAAAGCTGTTCTGGAATAAAAGTTTATATTAAACATAAAAATTATTCAAGTGTAATTCTAATATTCTTGATGCTTTTAAAGAAAGAATAATTAAATAATTAAACAATTAAATAATTTAATATGTCAATATTTTTTGAGAATATAAAAAATGTATCATGGCATGTATCAGTTATGTATCAGAATGAAATTGCCTCATTTTGAGAATAATCTGCTTTGTAGCTATATGCAGCTAATATAGTAAAAGGGATTAATTAATATTAAATATTTTATATAATAATTAATTTTATTAAAAATACTATTTTAAATATAAACTGGTATTAATTTTAATATAGTTAGCATTGTAAAAGATTGAAATACTGAAATAGAATTCTATAGTAGATAAATAAAACGTAGGTATATAAAGCAAATAAATAAAAGCTTATAATTTTGAAGTACCTAATTTACTCAAATAAATATATAGCTACATATGTAAACACTTCAGATATGAAAGCAGTTTGCGTATTAATACATTCAATATCAAAACTTTGTTTTGGCCGTTTATTATCCTTTAATAAGAACCTCAATGACACTTTATGAAATTGTGAATACTTAAATATACTTCAATGCTCATTCTCCAGTGTCCTTGTTTTTCTTTCATTATGACAAACACAGTAATATTTAATTATATAAGGTATGATGGAAAATTTTAATGAAATAGCATTATTTGCAACAACATAATTCAGTTTCAAAAATTTTGAAAATTTCTCCTTTTGGTATAATAATTATGTGCCTCTTTTATAATAAATGAATACATAGATATAAAAATCTGTTGAATGTGATCAAAATAGACTTCTTATAGCTTAACTTCTTAAATTTAATTTACAATAGTTTTCTGTGATTTATACGATAATAATTAACAATAATAATAAATGTTTATTCTTTAAGTATGTAAAGTGTAGCAATGGAAATCTTAAACACAAAAAATAGCATGTTGAAAGATGAAAAAGACAGGTGAAATAATGGAAGGACATATATAAATATACAGATGAATGTTAGATATCGTAAAAATCTATTTTTTGGATAAAATTGTAGTTTTAGGGAAAAAGGTGTTCAACCTAACCATGGTTCTGGATATAGGTTGCCCGAGTCTTCTATTTAGGGGCATGATGTGAAGGCATAAGTCATGGAGGTTGGGTTGAGGATTTTCAACCACTTGTGTCAGCAGTTTGGTAGCTTGAATTTCTCTGCGAGATTTGAGTGGAACAGGAGAGATTCTGATATTCTCAGGGTATTCAATGATACGATAGCAGCGTAG
>JAYRBW010063376.1:0-29794 GCA_036023295.1 Invenusta paracnida
TTCCTCCCACTCGAGTAGATTGATGAAGATGCCCGGATTATGTCGTTCGAAGTGGGGAATATCTCCAGCAGTAATTGGGAAGGTCAGATCGGCGAAGTTCAGTTCGTCTTCCCACTCTTTGTAGGCAGCAGGGCGTTCTCTATTTTTCTTGATATCTTCGTAGTGTAATACTGAGAGAACGGCGTATTTGAAGCAGTCCTCACGTATGCCGTTGTCTACGTTTACTACGGCTTTCTTGGCCTTCAGATTGGGTGGCAGCTCTGTGTAACTCTTTCCGCGTCTCTTTGGTATGCTATGGTACCTCACTATACGCATATCAACCCATTCGACTGTTTCAATGATCCAGTTAGAGCCATTCTGTATAAATTCCTCAACCAAGCGTAGGAGGCCTTGGAACATATAATCAAAAAATGTCGTTGTGTTGATAACTTCTGCACGGAGGGAGAATAGTTGCTGCTCGGATTGTAAAATCTCACTAGTGTGTGGGTCTATTTGAATAATGCGGAGGGCCAGGACTGGGTGGACTTTGCATTCGATGCAGCCATTGAGTAGGGTAGTAACTGTCTCTTCAATCAGACTGCTGATAGCTGCGAGAAAATCCGAAGGCTGGACAGGGGGATTCCTTGGTTCGAATCGTATGTAGCGTAGTGCACCATTGAAGGCAGATTCAGCACAATAGCGCCTGACCGTTTCGTCTTGGTAATCTTCCATCAGAGGTATGTTATCAGGATGGCATGAGCGTCTATGTTTATGTAGAAGGGAGAGAGATGTGAAATGTTTGGCGCACTGGCCGCAGGTGAATGTTGAAGATGAGACAGGGGTAGAGTGGGCTGTGCTGATGATGATGATGTAGATGGCCGGGTAGAGATGTCATGTAGGGTAGGTGTTGAGCAGGGCTGTGCTGTCGAGGTTGTGAATAAATCCAGCGGAAGAAGTTGGTATTCGGGCTGGTTTGAGACAGGAGCAGGGTTAGGCAAGTCAAAAAGGTCATTTAAAAAGTGCTCAAACTCAGCATAGTCGCTTGCAGTGTATTGCATTGTGCGACGAGCGTACGACCGTATACGAGCGAAGAGAAAATTAAATGAGCGGAAACAGACGCGCGCATCTCTTATATACTGTTCCAGCCGTCTCATTGGCTGACGCTACTTGATCCTGATTGGTCGAGAGGGGGAGGGGGGTGAAGTCGTGGCACACCTGCCATACTACTGGTAATAAGACATGAATATATTTAAATGGATCATATGTAGAGTTAAAATTTCTATGCCCCAGCTCTCAGCTCCACTTAATATATTTACATTGTAATTATGTCCGAGTATTAAAATTTAAAAGACAAAAATTTAGGAACATATTAAAGCAATATATTTAGTCATCAAATTACAATAATTCGTTAGCCATATCTACAATTATTTTAGGTCTTGTAAATTATTTCACTAATAATTTTATGCACATTGTTCCAACTTACCAGACAAAGTAATCTAGCATTCCGTTTTTGATTTCTTTCCCCTCCGACAGCTTGATCCTAGAATTATTTCACACTTCTTCAAAGATTAACTCATAATTTCTTCTCTATACCTAAAAAAATACTTCCTTTTCTTCTTTTACACAAAAGGATAAATTATAATAACGTTTTCAATATATTAAATTAATGTATAAATATACACGGGAATTCAAAAGACACCTATAATCACGTACTCGTTGATTGAACAATGGCATGAAGTAAAATATAAATGTTCCTATTTCAAAACAAACTTTATTAATGGTCATTGTACTTTAATATTATTACAAGGACTACTTTGTTTAGATATTCCCTGTATTATTATATATAAATTTTAGTTTGGAGAATTTTAATTGTTATTATCACATCTTAAATAGCAATATTATGGGAAAAATAAATAATCGATTAGCTTTTAAAAATACACAATTTATATATTTATGATGCAATATCATGGATGCAGCGTGTCATCATACTTGTAAAAATATAAAGATTCTTATCGGCACTTTTAATGCATAAGGCATTTAAGAAAAGAACATATTCAGATATAAGAATTCGAAACCTAAATATACATATAGAAATCCATTATACCCAAAATTGCTAAATCCGACACAGATACATATGTACATATATTGCATATAACTATATTTATGGATGAAATTAGGAAATTAATTGATAATTTGATTTAGAGGTTATGTGGCCATATTTTTATGGACTTATTTCCCCAGGGCTTCCCATAGGCAGAAAATCAATTAATGCAATTACAGAGGGTGACTGTACGCTAATATGCTGAAAGGACAGCTCGCCAATATTGCGTGCTACCTAGCTATTCATGCTTGATAAAGTTAATTTCGTCAACATATTTTTTAATTAAATCGCGCAATTAAGTTACAGTCATAATTTCAGGGTATTTTCTTCATAGCGCTGACTCATTATCTATACAGTACAATGTACATGCAAGTGTATATATATGTGTGTTTATAAGTATACGTATAGTATATATGCATCTTCTATAACTACAATATTACATATTACAACCCTTCTTCCAGAAAATTGCCAGAATTCTCACAGAAAACGTGTTCTTATAATTAATAAAATATCATTATTGAACATGTCGCATTGCAACTTTATCATTTTTCTATATTAAAGTTAAATTACTTTATGTGGCTGTATGCTATACCTATATCGATAGCTAGATAACAGTGTGAGCATAATTATACATATTGCATACAGAAATTTGAAGTTTTTAAATCAATTTAAATTTAAATTTGAAATAGTATGTACAGCTATGGGGAAGATTAGTAGGTACCTATCTATCTTATAGTTGGAATTATAACTAACTTGCCGTTATTTTTATAGCAGATAGATAGACTGACAATATATGCTATAGCAATCCACTATAAATAAACTTTTCATTTATTTTCTGTAGTAATAGTTATTCTCTAGTTTATAAATATTGTATACTTTATAATCCATTGGAGACTATAGTTACTGTGTAGATGTTTTCAACAGATGAACATATAATTTTTGTTTGCAATTGGGAAATATCGTTTTAAACAATTGTTTCAATTTTTGTACGTGCTTGAAGATGATAACCTATTGTACCCTATAATTATTGACTTGAATTAAATTATATATATATTGATTGCAACATGGATAATAATTATTTACAATACCTATTGTATGTATTTATATACATACATATACAAAAGATTTTAATTAAAAATGCCACAATATATAAATATTTTCTCTCAGTAAACTTGATAATCTTTAAATGCTCTATATAATTATTGTGTCAACATTTAATTTTGCTTAGACGTATTTGATATGGCCTTGTCAACATGTGGTCTGACAAAATATGCGATTTTAAAATTCAAATCTCAGCTATCTCTATTTGATCTGCAGACGTCGATGCATTTTTTCTGTCGCCCATCTATATTTAATCGGGAAAACCTATATTAGGGTAGACCGGGGCGATATGGACACATTTTACATTATGTTTAAATATCTGACTTAGTTTAAGGCGAAATCCTAAGCCTTTATTGTAACTATATATAAATAGGTTATTTAACATATACAATTGTAATTTTATTGAAGAATGCAACATATAGTGAAAAATATGCATCCTATAAAAACACAAAGGAAAACAAATATAGCAAAATTGCACGGGCGAAACGGACACTTTAAGAAATAAAAAAATACAGTAATAATAATAACAATATGGTAGTAAATATCGTTATTGTAAGTAGTTCATGTGCTTACTGTATAAATTCCGCACTACTTATTCGTAGAAATAGCACATCGTCGAACCAAAGCATGATTCGCATGACCACCTTCCACAATTGCCGCAAAGACACCAATCTTCGGTTGCATTCTCCCAATTCTCTTGACAAACGTTGCACTGATCTTGAACACTACCAATTATAGTGGTTGACGATGATGACTCACCTCTACCAGCTGACTGTATATTATTATTGGTTTCGGTCTACATGATGTATTTGGTTTCGAATTTGAAGAAGATTCACTTTTTTTCGAAGAAGCCGTGGATTTTGTAAAATTTATTTTAACTTTCATGATATTTTTGTGATTCGTAGTTTTTGTCTTTAAAACAGCATCTGTCGACATGCGTGGATTGTGTAGTTTGAAATAGACCATGTTTGCTGTCTTCTTAGGGCTTTTCTAAAAATTTTGCAAAGCAACTGCGGTGCAGAATAACACTGCTTCGGAAGACTGATAAACATCTGCATCTTCAGGATTTTGAAAAGACTTTGACTTTTCATATTCTTTATCTTTAATGGGATTGCTGAGTGAGTAGTGATCGCAGTGTTCGAAGCCATCGACAATAAGGCCCCTTTGTCCATTGAGAAATACACTTCAATGAATAAATTTGCAAAACTTGCTCTTGAAATTGACATTAATGATTCTTGATTCAGAAACATTTTCCAGAGCGTGAGTCCAAGCCTTCTTCAGATGTCCGTTGAATGAGTATCGAACAGTTGTAATCTACTTGTTGTATGTGGCGGCAAGCACACAAGCTCAATATCGTTAGCAATAGTAAATTCTATAGTACCTATTGATAAATGCGAAGTGTGTCCATCAAGTATAAGAATACTTTTTTCATTAGACTTTTATCCGATGTGTGTTAAAATGTTCCAAGAATTTAAGAAATGTTTCTGCGTAGACGTAGGCTGACTTCGTGGCTGCAACATACATCTTTTGTTTCTGATATATTTTTTGACGTCTAGATCAATAAATGAATTAAGAAATATGCAGCCAACGGCTTATAATTTCTGTATATAATAACATAGCCGAAAATTGGCAGTGTATTCTACATTTAAGTAGTATTATTAAAAAGTGTCCATATTGCCCCAGATAATAAATATTATTTGTCTTCGTTATTATGTAAGGATTCAATAATTTTTAAATGTATCGGTTTGTTATGCAAGATCACGGGAGATAAAAACTCAAATATGCCGTAGATAGTATGTTAACATATTTCAGAATATGTTATCACAAGGGAACTATTGAGGACAATGTAAATCTAGAAAGCGTATGTTTAAGCATTTATAATTATTTAATAATAAATAATAATATTTAATAATAATTAAAATAAAGCCATATATCATAATATATGGCTTTATTAAACGATTCCCGTTATCCAAGTGAAAGATATTTCCAAATATTCATAATATGTATTACAAGTCGAGTTTCTTTTAGATAATGAATTTCACGTATTTTAATAAATCCTATTCAGACCAATAGACATTTTACTTTTAAACTATATAATACAATGTTATTTTTTATTTTAAATAACTGTAAAATTAAAATTGCTATTTTAGTTAAAATTTCCTTTACATGTATTTTATCAATGAATGTAATATACAAAAAGGTAAAAAAAGCATGACACTCACTCACTCAATAATCTAATAATGAGTCAGAATAATCTGAAAAATAATAGTACAGTATTATTTCAGGTATAGGTAATAATGACTCAATTTTGTAGCTAAACAGACTTTACTTTTACTATGCTATATCAAATTTGCTCTTTTAATATTATCATACGACGAAATATTCTCATATAGGAAAATGTAAAATATGAAACTTATGTATAAACAATATATCTTAATTTATAATTTCATCTTAACATCTGCTTATATTTGATGTATATATCGTATGCAAATTTTTTAAATATAGACTGTTTGGGTTAATGAGGAGATTCTCTTCTTTTAGATTAAAAATACCCCATCTTTCCTTCCCTAAGTAAAAGACATTGATAATATAATTATAAAACAAGTATGTTATAATATAGAATGTATGTCTTTTTTGCTATCTGAAGTCATAAATAAAATTTTTATAATATTATTGATTGTTTTTACTATTGTTAATATTATCTGTATACATTTGCTGTTAAACAACAGCGTCTAACCTTGACATAGCACACATTGCACCAGTAACATTGTGATAGGCAAATTAATTAACTTTTACGCAAATTGTGATAAAATTTTGCAAAATTAATTCTATTATTGGTATTATTTATTTATTAACATATATATTACAATAAAAGTTTAAAACAGTTTAAAAAACCTACTTTTACATGTCTTAAAATTAAAACATCATAATCTTAAGAAAAACGATGTGCGATTTGTCCACCACACACATCGACTACGCATTGCAGTCGTGATCTCCATTGTAATATGGCTCTCTTGATTACTATAAATGTGAGACCCGTGGCCAACATTCTTCAATATGGGCTTGCAGCTCTTGCAGATTAGCGAAAGGTTCCAGACCGCTATACACCTTTTCCTAATATAAAATCCAACACAAAATAATCCATGACGTTAAGATCAGCTCTCTGCAGAAATGAAACGGGGACCAAATGTGACCAAATGTTTCCAAATACTGCTGAGTACTTTTAGCAGTAGGCGAAGTTGCTCCATCAAGTTGCAAGATGAAATCCACATGCAGATACAATTGTGTACAAGCAGGCAATAGATCACTCTCCAAATGATTGGGGAAATCTGTAGCATTCATTTTAGTTTCTTGTGGATTTACAAAAAATATGCCCTCCTGAAAACACTGCAGGAAACCATAAGCTTCAATGAAAATCGTGATATAGGTGATGATGACTAATGTCAGACTTTCTTACACGTGCATTTACACGATTGTTTTGACGATTACTCAGAACTTCAAGTTTGAAGTCCTTTTCGTCGTAAAAACACATTTGAATTTTACATCCACTTCCTCGTAAGCAAGAAGCAGATACTGTGTTCGCTCAAATATTTTCAACTTACCCACCAGACTTATTCGTGATACTGTTATGCGTCGGTAGAATTTAATTCCACCTTGATGTGCCATGGGCTGAACAGATCTGCGAGAAATGCGCATGCGTTGAGCTATTTTACGGTGAGACAAATGGCTACCAGGATTGCTTTCCTGCGATAATAGCAACTCTTCAACGTCGACCGCCTGATTTTCATGAATACAAACAGTCTTTCTTGCGGCATTTTTGGACGGCTGAATGTCCCCTGTGTCTATAAAACGATTTATAGCTCTATCAATGCTTAATTGTGTTCAACCTTTATTGGGAAACTCTCGAAAAAGTCTACGACCACGACAACCTTTCTCCTCAAAACAAGTTTTAATCACATGCAAATCGCAGGAATTAAATCTAGGAATATTTGAATTTACACAACAACTATCAGAAGAACAAAAAATGTAATGACGAAATCTTATATATAGGTCAACAGCGGGTACAGCAGAAGTTACCCGTTAATCTTTATTAATACGACTGTACAGTAAATTATGATAGAAGTCGATAATTTATACGCCAATAGAAATCATCGCCACTGCATCACGTAATGTGTCAAGGTTAAACGCTGATGTTTACAGTTTGTATGTACGTATAGTATGTACATAGACTAAAATATCATACTTAAACTAAAAAATACTTGCCTAAATTTATTGGCCAACATATATCACTACAAATTGATGCGTTGACTACGCGCCACCCGTATATATACATATTTGTGTGTAAATAATATTTATAAGGGTTTTAAGCTAGATTTATAGCAGATTATACTTATACCTTCAATATATTAATGGTAACCTATAACTATTGAATTATTTGTTCAAGTTTGGTCCTAATCAAATGTCAAACATTTCAGAATAGTCAACGTTTATCAATAGTCATTGCATCCGAAGACCCCATAGCCATTCGGCACACAAGCGGAAGACAAGTAGATAATCTTCTTAGGCATTGGAAAGGTAATGGGATATCATAGACGCTGAAAAAATCTGAATGAGATAAGCCCTATATGTTTGTTATATTCGTTAAAAGTATGGATATACCGTCCAACCTTAATAAATAAAAATAGATAATAGATAATAGTTAATAGTTAATAGATAATAGATAAGTAATAGATGGTAAATAACAGTCATTCCCAACATTCTAGGAGTAGCATGAGTACCTACCTAGTTCGGCCATGTCGCGTCTTCTGAGCTGCCTTGGCTAAATAATAAGCATAAGTGAAAGGCCAAGCAGCTCTCCCGCCTTGGTGATGAGAAATCTCATTCGCTTGATGATTGTATCAATGAAGTTCTAGACTCCAAATAATCGAAGATAGTGCACTCTAAGTGAAAATCTTACGAAAGCTCAGTGAATCGAATTTAGACGCTTCGATGTTGTAGCTGTCAATAACCTTTTCTTTGGGATCGAGACGATATCTTATAGCAGTCGAGTGGTGGATTTCGTCCGTGAATTGATGAATAATTGTGGATAGCCGTCAGCAGATAGAGTGGCAGGGTTTACAAAAATCGAGTGTGTACGTGTCTGGATGCCAGTTCGACAGTTTTTAGCCTGTCAAACAAAGATTTGTGTAATCTGAATGTCGCACAGCCAAACGATTCTGTCTATACTTAGTTATTATAGGCGAGATGTAAGAGCTCTCGGTGAATTCTATATAGATATCAAAATCATCACTCTGAACAAAAATACCAATTAGAAATGTTTTCGTTGTTTAAACCTGCAATAACATATACCCATTTGTCACTATGGATATTATTAATCTTCATGGTCTTTTGCGTGTATTGTTCTGTCGATTATATATATTACCTATCCTTCATTTTATTTTAATTTTAAATCATTAGCGTTGCTCAGGTTTTTAACGTAGTCCTAGCATTAAAATATGAAGTAGTCAGTGTAGCAGTGTACAACAGAGGTGAAGGTGGCGGGTTCGAACTCTCATAGTTTGATACCATTTATGTAATCATATTTTTCAGTCAATTGATTAGCAGATCGAAAGAGCTTCTTTGCTTTGTTTATATTGTAACTAAATTTATTTATTATTATTATTATTGTTATTATTATTATTATTTATTATTATTATTATTATTATTATCATTATCATTATTATTACTATTATTATTATTAATACCTATTATTATTATTATTATTATTATTGTTATTATTATTATTATTATTGTTATTATTATTATTATTATTATTATTATTATTATTACTATTATTATTAGAATTAAAATTAATGTATGGGTCCCACTATATCCTATGTATGGGCCCCAATCGCCTTATCGGCCTCAGTTTGATAATATTATATAACTTATATAATTTTTTACGAGTGTTTTTTTCTTCTTTTGTTCATTATGAAGTAATCAGTACTTTTTTTACCGCATAAAACAATATCTACATTTTCAAACAATATGATATGAAAATTTCGATTAGACACTAATAAACGTAACATATTTACCTCATCTACGGCACCAAGAATATAGCCACGGTTGGAGGTACCTTTCGTATAAGGCTAGACATTGAATTTGAGATTCTGCCAAATCTCCTCCACTTCTTTCACGCCCTTTAAAAAAATAAAACATAAGTTGTATTTCAAATTAGACTCGATTTGAATCTGCCTAAACTATTAGAAAGAAAATTAAAAGAAATATATACTTACCTTCTCAATGCTCAACTCCTTTGTCGCGCAGGTAACAATCTAAGCAATTGCTTCTTGAAATCGATGTAGCTCCATCGAAAAAACGCTCTCCAATGTGAAGGTATCGGGATTAATGTCAAACTTTTGGCCAGTCTTCTCCATCAACTCCTTCCAATGTCTATAGGAGATAAGGAATAATAATAATTATCAAAAATATTAATAACTGTATAGTTATATAAATATATAATATTATAAAATATGTACAATGGCGTATACAATGAAAAATAAATAATATGCTAAGCTTTTTTCATTAAATTATTATAATAATTCCAATTATACTACTTGCATTTCATTCAGTAATAAAAATATAGTAAGCATAAATTTATAACGAATGAGGTAAGCGTTGGTTTTAAAATCTTCATAGTTGAAGATACGACAGCTTTAAATAATATTTAAAATTTAAGAAAATACTTTCGCTAGCCAGAATTAAATATTAAACAAGTAATACATTTTCAGTGGTTCTAAGTCTGATTTAACATCTACATTTTTTAGTGAGATTTGAAACTTTCTAGTTCGAAATATCATTTATTTTTATTCTGTTTATAGTTACGTCAGGCAGATATCCCTGTTTGTAAATTAAAATTCAATCAGTTAATGTTTATTTGGCGCCAATGAATCTTATGGGCCTTAAATGAATTCACAAACAATATTTCGGCGATTTCTGTCTTATTGTTGTAGATGTTATCGATGTAGATGTTAGTTATGAAATGCTTTATTAATAAACCAATAACTAATACTTATATAGGTGTAATTTTAAACTTAAGAGTACAGCTTATACCACAAACTTTAATTAATTATAAGCAATACTTTAGATATAATTTTTATATAATTTAAAATTATTCAATTTGAAATACTTTGCTTAAAAATATAAAACTTTTCACTTGATGATCTCGACAAATTTAAATAAGCTTTTTAACAGACTCTTTGGAGTGTACTGCTAATCGTTTTACATTTTACGATTTTCTACCGTCTCGTCACGTATGATTATTTCCAAAATGCGCTAAAATGATAATGTTTAAAGTTTATAAGAAAAAGTAAAATACTATGTGAATTTAAGTCAAGTTTTTTATCTAACATTAACCTACTAAAACTTGTAATCATCAAGCAGGCGCTTATAGTTGTAAAAATAAATATTTAACGAAGAATATCAATAAGAAAGAATAGCAGCCATGAATTAAAGTGATTATAATAACTTTCAAAAGTTATCGCCTTAGAATCACATTTAAGTTTTAACTAAGTTATAAAATTGTTGAGGTTAGACTGAGGTTTATAGTTTGAATTGAAATAAATTAAACTGAAATATTTGAGATCAACGATGGTTTTAAAAACATTAAAAGTTTAAATCAACGTTGACCTGACCCAGGGGTAATAGCAAATAAATTTAATTATTGAAAAATTTAATAACAAAAATATATCAAATAATCCGAAAGTCACTTAACAAAAGATAAGAAAAATAATGCAGTGCTCGTTCACCTGTCTCGAAGGGCCTCGTGTTTCAAGTCCATGAAAAGCGGGAGTGCATCCTTAAACTCTTTCATTTTTTCCTCGAGGTTCCGTGCAACATTCAGCTGTTTTACATCACGGGGAAGTTTACGAAGATTCTTGATCAAATTATCGATGCCCTCTGTGAGAACTTGTACGTTAAGGTCCTTCCACAGGGTTTCAGCCCATCCCTCGCGTGCTTTCTATAAAAATGTAAAAAAACACATTATAATATCTTAAAAGTCATAACTTTGTACTAAACAAACTAGTGATGTTTCTACTTTGATAATAGATAATAGGTCAAACATGAACCAATAAAGCTTTGATGGATTTTAAAATGCGAACATTTTATATTTGCAATATTCCTATTATTTATAAAAATAAGATATATAAAAATGTTTTAAAAATACAATACTCTCTTAATAAAATAATTACTATAGCTCTTTCAAAATGCTATTATAAAATGTATAATTAGAGACGCTTATTAAAACCTCCACACTTTATACACCAATTACATTACATTACATTATAATATATTATATAAGCAACTTAATAATATCAAACAAAAGAACTTTCTAAAAATATAACATAAAAGTTCAAAAAACACGAAAAAGCTTGTTTATTATGAAAAAAACACTAATATTTCATTAGCAATCGAAACAAGTATCCATGTACAAAAAGATTTGTACATAAATTTACAAAAACACCAAATTTAATTTTCGGTAAGTATTAGGTATTATTCAATAAAAAACTTCAATCAATCATATATATTTTTTAATTTACATACATACAAAGCAGATTAAAACTAATTACTATCATTTCTACAAATTTTATATATTTATTAATAACTTTAAAAAGAGGTAATAAGATTTTAAAATAAAATTGAAAACCAAGGAGATTTTATGATACAATGTCTGAATTTGATGTAGTCCTTTAATATAGTATTAAAATAGCAATCTCATTTTAAATAAATTAAAGTTGTTCTACCTTTCCATTACTTAATGTCTTACAATGCATAAATTAAAACCATAAAAGCGCATTTCTCTTGTTCTTTTCAATTTAAAATATTAATAAAATAAAACGCATATTTAATACTTAAATTTTTACAGACACATATATGTTTACCATAAGACGCTATCAAGTATGCATATATGAAATGCAAACACCGAACCAAACTTTAAGCTAAGCCCTATTGAAATATGACGACAATTTGCATCACGGAAGAAAAGAGGGACATTGGACGAACCTTTTGCTCCTCATAGATGGCATAGATCAGCTCATAGGCGCGCATATCCTTCTGCACCTGATGCAGCCCTGGATACACAGTAATGGGGAGATCGAACAGCTTCTCCGCTGCACTCAACTCCTGGCGCTCTCCCTCTATCTTCGCCAATTCTTCTCGATAGATCTTCATCTGAACTAGACCCTTTTCCAAATCCTTGCCTACCCCCCCGGGACCTTCGAACTTAAACCGGTCAGCAAACTCAGCCAACTCTTTCCCGAACCCGCTGATCTGGCTATTGGTAATTTCCGTAAACTTCTTCTTCACACTGATCAAGCGAGCGTCTGTGTCCTTTGATTCCCACATGAGGTCCTCCCAGATCTTGCGTATAGTCGTCTGGTTCTCCCATTCCACCTCCGGAACGGGTATGTCATGCATGTGCATGATCCTGTATCGCTCCTGAATGTCGATAATCCTGCCCTCAACATCCAGTGACATATCCTTAATGTCTTGGATTGTTTGTAGGATGAATTTAAGCTCGTCTAATGTTGTAGGTTGGTCTTTTAAGTCCTCAAACTTGGCCTGGCGCAAATAGATAATATGTATAAGATTCGTTAAATTAAAATATATATTTTGGATAAACAAATAGTCCTAAATGGGAATAAAGTCGTAGTCGTAATAGTAAAAATATAAACAAAATGTATACACTAAAAAATTGCAGTGAATTAAATTATAACAAGTAATGAACACAAAATTGTAACTACTATGTAATTGTGCGTAAAAACTAAACTACAAAACTATTTTTATAATATAGTACTACTTTTAATTCCTCACAGAATTTACTTAATATTAATTTTAAAAGTTAATGTATATTTTTCATATACTCTGAGATATATACGTATAGTAACGTATTTATTCATTCTATAAACAAATAATAACATCATCAAATATATGGAAAACATGTTTTAATTGCTTAATGATTAGATCATTTACCATTGTTCTATTAAAATTATTTTTAAATTAACACTATAAAAAATTGCAATGTCTCGTACACATAATGACATAATAATAACTAGGTAAAAAGCTTAGTATGAAAACATAACCATAACCAAATAACATATCAGAAAACGAGACATAAAAAGTCTCAAAGCAATTAAAAATAATCTAAATAAATTTCCAAATTCAAAATAAAAGGAAAAGATTAAATATTGAATAAATAAGCAATCAAATATGCGAGAGAAAATTAAATTAAAAATCAATTTAAAAAATCAAGAAAATATTTGTAATAATATATACAAATATATACAAATTATATCTATCTAAATCTTGCGATTTACATTATACTTAAAGGTAGTAAGTATAATTTACATGTTACATAAAATATCGAGTAACAGATGTACAATATAAACAAAATCTATCATTTTTATACAAAAACTATAGTGTAAAACGTACTATCGTCTATATGCTAAAAGGTATTGTGTTATCTACTCTTATGTACTCTTATGTACTACGAACAATAAATTTCCGAAACTATTGAGAAAAACCTGTATGAAAAACTAGCAATTTTTACAGAATTTTGTAATATAAAATTAATTATAGTGTATTCCATGTATTCGTTTTAAGCGTCAATGGATAAAAATGTCAAAAATATATCATTATAATAACCGCATATGTGCGAGTATTGTAACTAATGGATAACTAGAAAAGAATATTATTTTATTTTGTTTTATACTATTCTATTCTATCTTTTTTATTCTTTTCTAGCATGTCTTGATATTATTCAATATAATATTTAAAAAAAAAATACAAGTAATAGAAAAAGTAAATGTACATAAAAAATGGTAGAACATAATATAATTTATCATTAGCTGATAAAAAGTACAAAGGTATTTTACAAATTGAAATACTTTTAAAAACATAAAATACTATTGTGTGTATTCTAATTAAACAGTTCACATTCTCAAACCCAGTATAAAAGGATTGAATCTAGTGAAAAAGGAAACAGATATGTATCAGATAAAACAACGAAGAACAGGCCTTTTAGACTTCAAACCTCAAATTTGTCATTATTGTAGGTAGGTATAGCTACTTTTGAAATAACTGGCTGAAATTCTCGTCTGTACTGTGCAAAACACCAGCAATGTGTATTGGTGTATCAGAGTACTTACCGTGCTTGCCAGATCATCCAATACATTGATCTGTTTTAGTCGACCTGCACAGTGCTACATAGAGTGGAATTAAGATGAGATACACTTTCAACTAGATTTATTGAACATATTTAGTTTTAAACATAGCGGGAACAGAAGTAAGAAATTAGGCGCACAAAGAGTCTATAAACGAAGAAAAAATATTCTTTTTCGGGCATTGCATCAACATAATGAAATAAGAATATCATTAGTATTACACTTTTTACCACAATAATATTTTAAATTAAAAACATTATCGAGTGTAAATATTTGCTATATTCAATATTTATCATCTTATACGCATTTAGTTAACAAAATATTGGCTATAAAAATGTAATTGCAATTTTATCGAGAAATAATTATTACAGAAATGTTATTTCTACGTGTATTTTTTTAAATTACAATACAATATTTAAAAAATTTCTTTAATTAGAACGAAAATAAACCAGAAAAATAATTGAAAAGCGATATCTACCTTAGTTAGGCAGATATGTGATTTGATTGTGGATTTTATGGTAAAAGCATCAAAATTGGCACATTTGATGATCATGACATACTAAATGATTTTAGAAATAGTGCCAAGCACAATTTTTCCTTTGACACTTATAAAGTGGAAAAATCCAAGATGGCCGTCATCTAAATTGGGAAAATCAATTATACGTCCTCTCTTTCTGAATATATATCACATAGTAATGAACAGCATATCGTTTTATATGTTTTCGCACATAAGGAAGCAATGGGAACCACTCATTTATCGCTAAATGGCATTAAACTCCCGATTAAGTTGATATTCATGATAAATATTATGTAATATAATATATGAAAGGCCAAATCTGATCAAAAATAAGTTTCACTCTCGGTCTATAAATATCTTATGACAGGGTAATGGATATCTCCATGGATATGGCCTACAAAGCAGCCAGCCAATATGAAAATGATGCTGTTGCATCAAACACTGCTCGTGATTCATTTCATGGCACTGAAGATCTCTCTTCCAAAATCGTATAAAAGAGACTGATGGCATCAAGCGAGAAAAAACTAACTTACAATCGGGAACAACAAATAATAAGATGCCACAACTTCCGGAAACCTACACGATCCTGACTCCAGTGGCATTTAAAATGAAAGATCCAGAAATCCCCGAGACTACAGGTCCACTGACATGTAACACTGCTCCTCTAGAGACTGCTCTTAAAGCCGTGCGGGGAGGCGTGCTGCGTTGGTCCCCCTATGTTCCTTCGCCAGTCATGGGGATGGAAGAGGAATACTTGAGGAGAATGGGAGTGATTGTGGACATTGTTGCCAGAAGCAGCAGTGTCTTGTTCAGAGTTGCTACGGTGTGGCTGTAAGAAGGGATGCAGGGCACCCTGCAAATGTGTCAAAGCTGATCTGAAGTGCACGTCACTCTGCAACTGCGCTGGTTATTGTGATCACAATGATAGCCAATAACTTGTGCTGTTTAGTTGTTCTGTTGCTAACTATTCTTGATTTGTGTGGACATATATGTAGATCTACACATTTGTAATTACCAAATGATTTGTATTGTAGGTTTGTCCAGTTATTGGTATCAGTTATAATTATATACAAACATTATGTTTTTTTATAGTAAATGTGTAAATAAGTGTGTTAGTGTTTTGAATAACGATATACATGTATGTGATAAGGTATATACACGGTTATATATTATATATTGATTGGTGTACATGCTATCGTCAAAACGATAATTCCATTAGATTCCTCACAGCTGAAAACGTATAAATAAATACTTTATTCGTTTTGTTATGTTCTTTATTGGCGAAGATATTAGGCTTCATAATTTTTTATAATTTGAACGGCGGCCATTTTGGATATTGACATTTCTGGGCATCAAAGGAAAAAATTGAGCTCCCCACTATACCTAAAATCGTTTATTATATAATAACCTTCAAATGTGCCAATTTTCATGCTTTTACCACAAAAGCCAAATTCTCCTATTGTTCGTCACATATCCGCCTAACTATTAAATGATACTATATATCTTCATAATATAACTGAACAATTACAAACAAAACTATGAACAAATATAATTTTGTAATTACCTGCACGTAAAAATGTCTGAAGAGCATTTGAAAAAATATAAATTAAGAAAAGCCTTAGTTTTTAATTTTAATTTTAATAAATAAATCTTTAATATAAGGCTTCATGTAAAGATGTAATTTAATGTGTTATAATCTAATAATCCATATTGCTCAAATTAGATGTCTGAAAAATGCTTTTGTGTTGAACGACTGTTTATTTTAATTCGTTAACTTTTATTGTTATTATTAATTAAAATAATATAATTTGTTGTGTTGTATGAAGTCCAAGAGTGGCATTGATGATAGCTTTAATGATATTGCGAACTATATATATTTAAATATACATATAAGTTTCCTATACATTCCAATAGTTGATTACTATCAATACTTTGTTAACAGGGAATTATAGAAATCGTTAAAATTACAGTTGAAAGTTTTTACATTCAGTATTTGCAAATTGAGTAATAAGGCGACATCCACAGAATGCAACTTTTTATATAACAATTTCAAATGGATTCGTAACTGATGGAGAATTATTCTTCTATAATAGGCATTATCATATTATTAATACAATTTTAATATTTGGATTCACTTATAAGTTGTTACTAGTAAATGTATAATGAGTATAAATGTAACATTAGCCTAATAGCTAAAGATGAACCATGTGTAAAAAATGAAAATACCTCTAGTTCGTCCTTGAGGCTCTGTAGCGCAACCTTGGCTGACTCATGAAGAAGTTTCCCGTAGATTTCAAGCCATTTCTTGAAATGCTCCTGGATGTGATGGATAAGTGTGAGAAGCCTCAGCTGCACGAAGTTTATCACCTTCTCCTTGGGCTGACCGGACACCTCTTCCCAGCGAGTCTTTGTGTCCGTCATCTTCTCATGCATCTGCATCACTGAGGGACCGGTCAACATCCACTTGTCCGCTTGGGCTTGCTGTCATAGTAACGAGCAAGAAATAATTGAATGACAGTAATAATACACTAGAAGACTCATCTCCTAGCAAGCAATTTCGAATTCTTTACGTTGTAAATTATCAAAAGAAAAAAACCATTATATTTCAATCAATTTTACATAGATGGGTTTCAAATGTATAGTAAGAAAGAGTTTAATTTTAAGAATACATTTTGACATTTTAAAATGACATAAGTCAGTATAAGTAAAATTAAAGAAAGCTAATATCTGCATATCAAAACTATTAAATAGGTATATGGATATATTATATTTATAAGAGTGATATTTAACAGCTACAAAGCAAGATAGTAGTATCCAACTGCATACAATAATTCAGCAAGATGATACTCGTGCATTTTAAGCACACGGTAGGACATCGAACTGGTAGGATGGCAACTATTCTACAGATAGAATACAGTTTGTTAATTATCCACCTCGAGCAAAAATTAATAATATTTGCCTATAGAATTAACATAAAAATAGCAATATCGAGAAATACCAATAGTTTGTTAAATTGTCAATAAAGTTGATTATATATATTTAGATATCTGTGTAAGTTAAATAAAGTTGTACTATTATAAAAATATATATCGATTTACACTTTACTTAGAAAAATAACTCTTACCCTCAGAACAATTTCATATTTATGTAACACATTATTATTTAAAAAAATACAAGTGCTAAAAATATTAAAATATTAAATAGTACAAGTGTAAATTGGTCGACGATGATTAATTCTAGAGATTAAAAACCGTAAAGATTGCTTTTAAAAACGATTTTATTTAATGCATTTATCTTACTTTGTTGGGCGTGAATATATTCTTATACTTCTTCCAGTGGTCTTGATAGCGCTTAATCCGCTCGACATTGCTATTATACAGCTTGGAGACCTGATGGCAGATGTCCGTCACCTCACTCGAGCTTCTAATATCCAGAAAGTAGGTGTAGTAAAAAAGCTCATCCTGCCCATCGACCTTCATGCCCGGTGCTTCGACACAAGAGAACCGCTTCCACCGGACAAATACACGCGTACTCTCCACCGCATCGCGGAGATCCTGGACTGCGAATTTGTACAGCTCAGGCGGCTGGGGGTTCCCGATTACGTCAGTTCCTGCTAACATCAGATCCACTGAAAAGAGGGATCTGTGCTCCTGGAGAAGACTGTAGTACTTCTTTAGATTCCGGATCACCATCTGTGCAGATAGTCAATGGCAAGACCATATTTTTAAAGCAATTTTATAACAAAAATTAACTTACAGAAAAAAATTTCATTAAATTTGAAAAGTTTCACGAATCCGCATTGATAATAAGACATAAAAAGAAAACGATTGCATTTAAATTTATTATTTATATAAAATATTGCTTTTCAGTCTTATTAAATATATTATATGTATACCATATTATAGAAATATTATATTAAATAACAATTGTTTTAGACTGTATACGTACATAATACTATATCATTTAACATAGAAACATACATTGTAAACCCTGTCGAAAATTTTCTTCTCCCAGTGTTCATAGTAAGAGAACATCTTGGGTGATGATCCTGTGTTTGTGTGAACAATCACGCCCTCCAGTTTTGTGATGAGAGGTCCGATTGCCGAGTTCTTTCGGCCAAGTTGCTCAAAGTCTTTCGTGCGTTCCTCCTGCATGTACTCGAAGAAGTCCTATCGTTGTTGATAAAAACAAAAGTATTGCCAATATTTAAAATAATCAAATAAATATAAACAATAAATGTTAAAAAATGATTTTATAAAAATAATCGAGAACATATTTTTTTATGTTTTTGATGTCATGTTTTTCAACAAGTAAATTTTCAACAGAATAATACAATAAAAAGCAACTACACTGTATAAAAAAACAAAGTGATAATTTCTTTGGTAAAGAAAATAATACACCTTTTTTAGAACTACACTAGAATGGAAAACCATTCATATACAGCAAACTTTACTTACCTTGCAGGAGTACAGACCACCATCCGACTTTGGTGGAGGAATTTTGAACATGTCCGCAGAGTCAATGGCCCGCAACTTCGACTCAATATCCGCCGTTGTCTTGTGAATCGTCGTGACAATGCCCTCAAATTTGGCAATCGCCGTCTTACATTTAGAAACGTAATCGGGGATGCCCAAACTGTTCCAGTTCAAACGCATGGAGCCGGGCCGGATTATTCGTCGCAGTTCTATGAGGTGTTCAGCTAGTATTATTTCCTCGGCTGGGCGGAGAGAGTCGAGGACGGCGTGGTAGCGTATGACCATGGTCTTGAGGCTCTCAAGGTAGTTAAGATACTTATCCTCCTGGAGGGCCACATTGCGCGCCAACTCTGGGACTGCAAAGCCCAACAACTCCATGAACCGGGTTTCGGTGATAATCTCACGCAGCTCGGGGTCGAAGTCTACAATGTAGCGTTGATCCACTGGAGAGAGAGGGGGGAGTTAGGATTAAAGTCAGAAAAAAGTTTAATAAACACTAAAAACAGGCAAAAAGATCCTATAGGGAAATGTAAAGAAACAAACCTAACAATAAAGAAAACATGAAACTGCAAAGAATGGACATGAATATAGTGAAAATAACAGCTGAATAAAAAAGAAAGTCAATAAACAAAGATATAATTAAAATGCAAATGATGATTAATATTAAGAGCAAGCTAATCTAAATACAAAAAATAACAATTAAAAATGTTATTTTAAAAATTACGCCTATTCTATGTAAAAAATAAATATATAAAATAACGAATATAAATTATATAGAGGGGATGGTTCACTTATCAGTGTAATCAATTTTTGATTTTTACCAAGAAAAGTGTATACTTTAAAGGAAGGTTTCAAAGTGTACAGTTTGAAATGTCTGAAATGATCTTCTAGGAATGACAAAATTTAAATTATATTACATGTTAACTTTTGCTAATAAAATGTTTCAAAATTACTAATAAAATTTTAGTAATCATTCATAAAATCATAATAAAAAAATACAGCAAAAATTCAAACATTAGAAAATAATAATATGTAAATACACAAAACTTAAAAATAATATTCCAAAGGTTAAGCTATGACTTTTAAAAACTATTTGTCATAACAGTTACATTACATTTTAATCTCCCCACAACAGCGAGAAACAAAAAACAGCTAACTCGGTAGACTACCTTCATCCTCCTTGAGGACATCAGCAGTGTTACTGGGATGCAGAGAGGCAGCAGCAGTGACCGGTGCCGCGGGCGTTACTGGCTTGTCTGTGTTCTGTTTGGCCAGAAGGTTCCGCTTGAGTAGACCTGGCAATGTGTCTGTCACGTGCTCCCGCCAGCGCTCATAATGCCCATCCTCGTAGGCCTTCATCTTCTTGCCCACGCTGAGGTACTTGGCGCGCACGGCCTTACCACGCTCCGACTGCATCATCTCGTCCATCGTAAGGAACTTGAGGATCGGCCGTTTGATGCAGTAGAAGAGATGGCGCTCCCAGGAGATGGCGCCAGCTATGGGAGACTTAAAGTGGTGGCGTGGAGGGTTCATCATGTGTTGGTTAAAAATGCCGTCGATGAGTTCCACCTATAATGAAGGCCGGAGAAAATGGGATACTTTGTAGAATATAAGCCTAAAAATAAAAAAGAGAAGTTACATTTTTATTAGATTTGCTCATTTTTTAGTAATTTTAATAACTATAAAAAACAATCCTAGATTTATTTTATCACTAAGAATGCATACCATATTTTCTAGATAAAAAACCAGTCTCTAGAACTGATATTAGAATTTAAAAGAATAAGACTATTGAAAATGATAAAACTAATTCCTAATTTTGCAGTAATATATTATAATTATATGGGCGTTCTATCAGACCAATAACATGCATAACATTTAAAAGCTGTTACAATATGACGATGTTATTTTATTTCAAATAAGAGAGAAAAATCACACCTCCTTCTCATACTGGTCAAGGATATCATTAAACTTCTGCATCATCAGACTGTTGATGGCTTCGCGGGATCGAATATGCTGGAACTTCATGAGCATCTCAAAGGCACCCTCGGCCGATCGCAGAGTACGGAAACAGTTATTAATGAAGGTCTTCGCTTCGTTTTCAATGAGCTCGACCTCATTTTTGAACTTGTCCATGAATTTGGTCCACTGACTCGAGTAGCGCAGAGCGAAAGGATCGAACGCGATCTACAACAGAAGTGGTCAACAAAGATTTGTAAATAAATAATTTTCATCAAGTTACATTGGTTACTATTGCAGATACCGAAATAACTAGGGTAGACTGGGGAACAGGTGGAGAAGGGGTGTGTAAGCATTAAATATGTTTGTACCTGTCTCATCAAATAAAATTGCACCATTAAAAGATCGAAGCTTTCACATGTAGTTGTATAGCATTTAGGAAATAATTACATTTTTATAATTTAATTAGATTAAACTTACAGTTAGTGAAAAGTTTCAAGAACAATAAATTAATCAATCGACAAATTGAAAATATAAATCTGTTTATTCTAAGACAATAATAATTTCACTACTAGATAATTCATAAGCATATTAGAAACAATATATACTATTAACTGAATATAAAATTAAGTTTTAAACTGTCTTTTTTACCTCCTTTAAAGGCAATACGAGAGCATCAACCCTTTGAAGAACTTCTCCAATTCGTCTTGTTTCGCTTGTGACCGCCTTTAATTCTGGTCCAAAGATGTTGTAGAATTCTTGTAAAATCTGGGTTTGAATTGCAAAGGATTTTTTTATAATATGAGTCAACCATTATAAAAATCAGTCAGATTGTAATCGACAAATATACGTGTAAATAAACTTTTATTTAAACAAAACAAAAAATAATGTAAATTACAAAATATGATTAAATATGTATAAAAATAAACCGGGTAATGCAACTTTTATCACAAAAGTGAATGAATATTTTTTCTATAAAAAAATAATTAGTCACCTTTTGTGATAAATATGCAATATTTATTTATGCATAATAATAGTTTAGAATCCGCTTTTAATTTAAAATGTTACAGTAATAACAGAAATGTAATAAAACACTAACAATAAACATTAGTTCGAAATAGTAACAGTGATTCAATTCAAACTAGGTAATAGATGTTATAACTATTATGAAAAACACAAATAATGTTTAAAAAATTATAATTGTATCAATAAAACTTTGACAGTAAAAAGTAAAATTATATTTTCAAAAATAGTTCTGTTTAGTCGAATGCGAGAATAATACAATTTTTTATATAATAAAACAACTATTTTGATTCTATGAAATTGTAAGTAGGTATATTACGGGGCGGTGTTCTCACCTGGGCAATGTCATTGAGGTTTTTGCAGATGTTGCACATAAAATTGGTTCTCTCAAAGAGCTTCTTTCTGTCAAATTCCCATCGATCATCGCGTCCGGAAGCCTCAATCTCGGCACGCACACTGAAGTAGGCCGAACTCCAAGTCTCCAGCATTCGACTAGCCTCAATGGATGTCGACATCACCTCATCCAGAGGAAGGCTAAATAGTTGGAGCCATAGATATAAGATTAAAATAAAGTTATTGAGATAGGAATTCTAACATTGATTTAGTCGTGAATTCGGGTTTCAGTCAAAATGTTCAAAATAGAACACGTTTACAACTCTGTAGATTGCGCAAATATAGTTAAAACTGATTCAAGTATTTTATAAAGCATGTATTTATGACTTACCCATTTCACTTAATTAGTCAAATATCTGTCAATCTTCCTTAGCTAAGAAGGAGTACTGGTAATAAAATATTTCTAGCTCTAGCTAATAGATTATTACTAGTTAAACTCAAAAAGTATAACATAGATAGGTTAAACTTGTCTATAAAGCGATTATGAAATATTCGATATTAGCAATTCTTATTTAATTCAAGGTCATTATTATAGTCAACGTCCACTTTTAAGTTTTAATAAATTAAAATAATATATCTCATCAATAAAAACTTATTATAAATTAATTTAAAACAGTTAGTCTAATTTAACAATTTGATACAATACCTATAAGCAATGTACAGCAGGGTCAATTTCAAATATTACCGTCTATAAGTATTAAATTAATGGTTTTGAAGGATTAATGTGAACTTGCGAGTTAATCTAATATTTTTAAGCATTAAAGCTCTATATCAACGAAAAGAATTTCAGACATTGAAAAAAACCCAAATTCATGGCTTTTCAAGACATTTTCAAAAATTAAAAGTTATGTTTAAATGCTTTAAAATGAATATGGCGCATGAAAACTATAAGGTACTTGCTCCCCATTGAAATATATGTACATATGTCAATAGCTGAAAGAAAAAGTCCTCCAGAAATATACGCATTTTCGTAAAAAAAGTATGGTCATATTATAAAAATTTTTCTTAAGGCACTATCAAAGGAGATAAACTATCGTATTTCCACAAGGAAACCACTAAAATATGTTAGCTAAAAATCAATTATAAAATCAGTCGTTCTGCTTATATGCTTCAAAACTGCATATCCTTAAGTTTTGAATTATGTGAAATTATTACTCCTAAGTTAAATACTTATGAAAGAATAACTATACATTTGAATATTCTTTACATGCAAAACACGTTAACTTAAAAATAAATTGATACTTTCTTCATCAAGCGGTTAAGAATGCCCGCATGTTAAATTTATTTGATTATCTTTCAGTCCTATGTATATGCGCTTTACTCACCTGAATACCTCTCGAACATCGATTACACGAGCGACACGATCGGACAGGTTCCAAGCAATCCGCTCCATCAGAGGAACCATCCTTTCGTCGCGATTGTAGTGACGAGAGATGATCCAGATCATGCGAAGAGCCTGCATCATCGGGTGAATTGTCTCGATCACCGTTTGAAAAGTCGTTCCGAAGGCCAATGTTTTGAAATGCCTCTCGACCAGGGAGAGAAATCTGAACCGAAAATAGTAGGAGATGTGAAGTATTTAAACCTATTTGTTATCTATCGAAATAAAATTTATTTTTAATGTTGACAAATTTTTAAAAAAGGTAAAGAATATTTACTCATTGAAATTGCCTCAATAATAGTGTATCTTGCTATTGATTTAAAATGTAAATAATTTGAAGAAATATTAAAGAATTTATTAAGGACAAATTAATAATTCAAAATAGCTACCAAAATATGTTGCCAACTTATATTTGAATTGAGAAGTACTATATATACATTATTATTATTATTATATATACTGCATAATAAGAATAAATAGATCCAATATAATTAGCGTTCCTTCAATTCCATTCAAAAAGTTTTATTATAATAAGTTATATGGATCTAATCTATATCTTTGACAATTTCCTGGTCAAACTTTGCCTTTCCACTGGATTTAAAGCCATTCAATCAGGTTATCTAAAGCCATCGTCGATATGTTGGAAGCTTTAAAACAAAGGGTATTATATTTAAAATGAGAACAGAATAAATTGAGTACATCGAAATAATAGTTAAATAGACAATTAGCATCCAAAAATCAATGAAGAATATCATATATCCACCAGACTAACTTATGAAAATACATGAAAAATCTAAAAGGATATACTAGAAACTGCATCATATAAATTCATAAAAAAATAACACAAAGGCACTCACTTGACATTGTCTTTGGCTTCTGTGTAGAACTTATGAAGATCCGTCTTCTGAATATCAATGGCGGACTCAGAGAGGTTGTAGATGTGCAGAATTCTCTGAACTTTGGGCAACTTGTACTGCTCAACAAGAGCAGACAATTGGGAGTTCCGCTCACGCCAGAAGTCAATTTCTGCCAAAGGACTATCACCTACTGGTCTTCGTTTTTGCAGGGCTTCCAGAGTATCACTCACCTGTTTTAAAATACACAAAATAATTATTTTTACAAATACCAAATGTTATTGTCCTTTAATTCACTCACAAATGCGAATGATTGTTACTTATAGACTTTGTATTGAATAGATGTTAAATTCAGAAATGTTTATCGATTGCTTATCAAATTGTGTTCTACATAAAATCCGGTGTCGGTAAATTTGATGAGATTCAAAATTATAACTATAATTAAAATGAATAATTTATTTATTTATTGCTGTATTAGTTATCCAAAGAAATAGTATTTGTGATTTGAGAGAATGATATCCTAATAAATATAACTATAACAGTTTTAAAGAGGAGAGATCAAGATTCCTAAATTAAGAATTAAATAATACTGGAACTAAAATACAATAGGCTAACTAACGAATTATCTGGTAATTTATTTAAAGATATTTAACTTTAATTTACGTTAAATATATACTTAAAACATTTAGAATTATTATTCTCTTTTTTCCTAATTGAAAGTATTGTATCGTAATTATTATATTTGAAAATTAGGTGATAGTCAAATTTATTTGTGGTCGCTAAACCACTATAACCATATGATTTAGTTATAATCAGCATGCATCTATTAATGAAACTGCATAAGAAGAGCCATTATAATTTATCTATTATTTTTGATTAACAAATTAACTATAGAATTATTACATCAAATTTCTTTCAAATATAAATAATATAGTATTTTTTATTGATAATTTACTTTATATTTAAAGAGATTAAGATAATCAACAGATTATTGTTGAAAAATAATAATAAATAAGTGTCTAAAAGTACCCCAGTCGAAACAGAAATTTAATCCTTTTATAATTATCTAAGTAAATTTGATTGCCTCTTTCAGTCAGCTTGGAAAAAATGAGAGCCACTTTTTTCTACTTAAGAATTCACCTGTTTATCCCAGCCACGAACCGTATCCTCAATCTGAGAGAACAACTCTTCATCCTTCAAGTTGTCCTCATCCACCTCATGCAGATGAAAATCGGGTATTTCCAGTTTCACTTCTCCTTCGATTTGATGAATCGTGTGGTCGATGGTCGTCGAAAACTTTTTCATATTCATAAGAAATTCGTCACGGAGCACTGCGTTAGCCCGTGATTCCCGCACCCTTTCAAGATCCACCTCTCGAGGATCGATAGACTTCTTCCTTTCACCACGCGGCGATCCCGGCTTGCTGCTGTATGAGCTAGTAGACTTCTGCTGATGATAAGAGAGCATGTGGTCGTAGATGAAGTTGAGGACCTGGGAAATCATGACCAAAGGGTCGCCCCGCATAAAGCCCAATTCGAAATATGTCGGCAGAGTCGAATGAGCCTCAATAAGGGTGTTTGGCAGAGGAACCATGCCATCGGTTGTCCGACTGAAGTAATAGCACTCCTGGTTGATGAGATCGGGTGGAAGCGGAGCGTAGCGCATGTAGAGGTAGGTATGCCACACCTTTTTGATGATGATTTTCTGATAAGGGATGGGTGGTTGGAGTTATGATAGTAGTCGTGGAGACGAAAAATGTATTGAGAATGGACTCGTGCATGTTTCAAAAACAAGCAGGAAAATATAAAAATAATAGCTAGTTTAAAATAAAATTACATTTGTTTGAAGTATAAATTAGATATATTTAAGGTTGTAAATATTCCATTAACGATTCTATAAATCTTCTGCTGTCCTCTAATTGATTTAACATGTGTTCTTTAATGCTGTATGTGGGTGTGAAATGCGGATGTGTGGGATTAGGATGATATTGTACTTATTTATAGCAGAGTTTGATATTTTGAATATTTAAATGATGTGAATATTGAAGTGAAAGGTATAATTGTAATGTTGTTGTCTTTAGAAGTACGTATTGAGTTCAGAAATTAAGAAATGTCATTTTCGTGAAATGAATATATCTTGCTTATGTTATCATCAGAATTGGAAGTTTAGTTAAATGTTTCGATTCGTCTTGTGATTCAAACCAATTGCTAATTCTTTTGCTTTTACTGCCTTAAACGAGTTATTACATTTAATATTTTAAACATCTAAACTGATCCTTCATAAACTGAATGAAAATTGTTGCCTCAGATATATGTAAACCATTAGTTTATAATGATATAAATCCAACATATGCTACAAAATAGACTATAATAATGAATATTATTTAATGAAATAAATACGCCGAATGATAGATAGTTTCATAAACAGATTTTTGAAGAAATCTATAGAAAAATCTGTAACATACAAGAAACTTTACTGAGGCACTAATAGATAACCTTAAGCAGTATTTTCTAAAATATTTTCTACATCACCTAAATTGAATAATAATATAAATAAAACTGCATTTTTGTGCTATTTATAAACATAAACTTAAATCTAGAAATTAAAGCATAAAATGGTCGAGGACTATATGTAGTCGTCGACAGTGTTATATTGAAGAACTTCTAGTACAATGAAGAACATATATTTCAGCGTACTGTCTTAGTTGGCTTCTCTTCTTCTTCTTGCTCTTCCTCTCCTTCTGCACCGGGTTCTTTTTCGCCATTTTCTCCATCAAATTTATCTGAATCAACTTGGGTACCTTGCTTTGAAAGTGGCTCTGGTGGTTTATCTGGAAAATGCAAAAAAACGAAACATGGTATACTTGAAATGAACATAATGTTGTGAAATAATCCATTTATACTTTAATATACTCTATTTAGTTAACTATCAGTATGAAGTATTAATTATTTGAACCATACCTGTTCCATTTTTAGGGGTCTCTTCAGGATTTGCATTATCTGTTTCCGGTTTTGGTTCACCCTCCTCTTCTTCCCCTTATTTTTCTTCTTCAATATCTGGTATTGAGGGCTCTATATGACACAAAAATAATTGGTAATACCCTCCAAATAGAAGTGTATAGAAAATATATATATGGAGGTTTTCATGATGGAAATCCTAGCTATATCTGAATATTTTTTATAGATAATTTTGTATCAATTATCTCTGAATAAACTTTCCAACATGTTATGATTTTTCCATTCTTTGAATTTCAAACAGAAATTGTTTGTATTGTTCATCCACTATATATAAGATTTATTATTTAAAAATAAATATATCAAAAGTTTAAATAATGTTAAATAAATAAAATTATATCAAAGGATAATAAATATATAATAAAGTTAAATGGTTATTATTTCAAAATATAGGCTTATTAGATTTGTTCAAGAAAAACAATTATAATTTATAAATAAGTGATTCAGTATGAAACTATTAACTCCAAGGTTATAGAGATCTCTTAAAACAGTGATATAACATAAAAATAAGAACTGATTAATGGACTGATAGATTTAGTAAACTACCTTTATTAATTAAATATTATTCATAAAACTGTCATAATTTGAAGATAATCTTAAGGCAGGTAATAAATTTTACAGATAATAAAATATAATAGTTTATTAATAACATTTTTTAATTATTAATGTTTTAATTGATTTATAACATACTGAATAAATATATGTATCACATTATTATATAATCATAAAAATTGTAATCTTATATTACAAAAACTATTTTATAATATACTAAAAAATAGATTTTATTAAAGATAGATTTCGAAAATTATAGTTTGATATAAAAATTATATAGATTCTTTAACTTTTTACTATCTAGATTAATATAAAAATCTTAGAAATTATTATTTTTAAATATTTTGATAGTACAAGGTTTTTGTAATATTAATAATATTATTTATAGAAAATATATATTTTTTAATAATAACTTATATTTATTCATGTTTAATATTTTATGCTTTATGCTTTATAAAAAAATATTATTTAAATAATTAAAAGTATAATTATATTAATATTAATATATTTTATATTTCAAAATTTTCAATATATTTGTTTTAATATTTGAATATATGTTATAATATATTAATTATAAAAAATTAAATTGTTAAAAAATAAAATTGAAAAGTAGAAAAACTATTTTAAATAATAAAAATCTAAAATTCTATGTTTTATTAATATTATATTCCAAATATATAAATAGAACAAATTATTAAATAAATATTTATTAAAAAATAAGAATGTTTAATTTTTAATATATTTAAAAAATTATAGCTTTAAGCAAGTAGGTGATAGAAAATATAACTGTTTTTAGTTTAAGTATCCTTTAATAAAATTTTAGAACTAAAATATCTTTTGTTTAACTGAATATATACTGTTTAATGTTATAATATTAATTTAATTAAGTATTATAGATTAAACATTTTTTTTAATATACAGTGTCATGCAAATTAATTCATCCACCCAATACACAAACTAAAATTTTGATAAATTAAAGTAAAAAAATGTACAAATAAGGCAAACTCAGTTCTATAATAAAATTTATTGATAAATTACATTAAATACAACTAGTTCTTTATTAAAAACATTACTTTAGTAAAATATTTACAAATGTCAGTACTTAGTGTAGCCCCCGCGAGCCCGGCTTAAGGCAGCAAGTCTGTCAGGCATGGAGTCAAAAAGGTCGCGGCAAAAGTCCTGGAAATCCTGGTCATTGTACCAGATATCTTCTGCTGTAGCAATTACTTGATCACGAGTTGTATGGG
>JAYRBW010063387.1:0-29794 GCA_036023295.1 Invenusta paracnida
GGATTTCCCTGAGTGTGTATGAAATTAGGATGAGTCATCATAAGCGTGTCATCTCTATACTCTCTTATCTCTATGGTTAAAGCTATATTATATTGTGTTTTCTTTAAATTCATTGCCATCTGTACATGCTCTGTGAAGAAGTGGCAAAAATATTTGCATGCAGCCTAATAAATACTTGTTTTTTTATTTCTTTATAACATTTTATCTAATTTAATGGCAAGTACAAAGCAATTTGAACATTGTCACTTATTTTCTGTTGTTAGTTCAGTTGCTGCAGATACTAAGCGTATGTATCCTTTGGTGTTTAAATTGTTATCTGAAATTGGTCATTTGCCTAATTTACCTACTATTATACTTAACCATACAGATGTTGCCTGCTTGTTTTCTTTTAATTTTATTTATTCTGATGACTGTCATTTAGATGTACAATCTAAATTATTGAAAGGTTTTTTTACTTTTTATGTGAAGTTATTTTGTAACAGAAAAAAATAATCGTTGAAAAATAAAAAACGTTAAACACTCAAAAAAGTTCAATAAATGAATGTAAACATATTTTTTCATAACTTGACATTCGACATCATGATTAAATGTATGATTGATAAGCATCTCGAAACATCTGTTGAGAGATGTTTTGGTTCTCTTGGTCGATTTTCTGAGCCAATTGCCGCCTATTTGTTGGTCGTTCTTTATAAACACAATCTCGTAATGCGCCCCATAGGAAAAAGTCGCAGACTGTGAGATCAGGATATCGCGGGGGCCATTCAACTGGTCCTCTTATACCAATCCAACGAGTAGGGAGGTATTTATTACTTACAAACTTACATTTTCAATTGTATATATAATGGAAATAAATATCTTATTATTTATTTATTATTTTTATTTATTCATTTTATTCAAAAATATATAAGATTATATTTTTACGCAAACTAATAGCGTACATTTTTTATCTTTTTATTTATAAAAATAATTAAATTTTTATACTACTTTTAGTAAAGGTGGTGACATTCAGTAGTATAATACCATATTTTTTCCTGGATGAAGAGCATAACCATGAATTTAATTGAGAAATTTTTTATGTATAGTTTATAAATTATTTTATACAAAATCATTCAAAATAAATAAATATATATGCACTTGATTATTCATATTTTAACTAAGTGAATACTCTTAGCGTCCTTTTACTATGTGTAAAACATATTTAACTTAACGTAAATTGATTAATATTTTTTACATTTTTATTAAAATTACGTTATTTTACTGAAGTTAAGTAATTTTACGTAGGTATATTTATTTGCTTATATTTTCAAATGACATATAAATTTCATGTAAAAAAACGTACAATGATACGTGAAATTACGGGATTTACGTCAATACTTTTTATGATGTTTGTGTATAATTCAATAACAATACTTTAAGAGGTTCTGCTTTTTTTGTGTAACAATACTCGTTCTCGTTATGTAAAAGATAATTGGTGGTACAAAGTAAAAACATCTCATTTCTATTTTTAATGTAATTATCTTTGTTGAACCAACAATAAATGAATGCAGTTTTGCTATCTTTTTACATCCATACATACAAACACGGCTAAAAAGAAACTGTAATATTAAGTATCACCCAACAGATATACAGGGTATTTAGTAGTAAATCGGTACATTTTGATTACATCATGCATTTCTCGCATTGATACGGTCATGCTACTCAGGGACGACTTTGAGAATTTGTAACATACCGATAGACATTCGCCGTCACTTTCTGATATTTCTTTGAAACTTTTTATACAAATATAGTTCTTGTAATGTATAATAATACAATTTTTACTTCAAATTTACCTGTTTTCTAGTATGGGCATGAATATCGCCAGCCCCCGAAGCATGACAAAATATTAAATGATTGTTTGAATACAGATAAACACATATACACATATATTTATATATATATATATGCATCTAACGTTTTTAACCTTTTTTTACTGTTTTTGCAAAATAATCTTCTTTAGGAAGTGAATAAACATAAAGCAGTTTTATATAATATTTATTTATATGAAAGAATAATTATATAGATATCGGAAAAAATTGTAATTTGTTTAAATATTTAATTTACAGATAGTACAACGTTACGCAGTTTAATTGTTTACACCGCTCAAATGAAAATCATCGCAATGACTTTGAATAACTGTAATTTTATTGGATTTTTGTTTGCATTTTTCAGTCGATTTTCAAATAAAATCGACTTCCGTAAAATACTATATATTCTAAACATTACACAGTTTTTGCTAAAGAATAAAATATAAATAAATACTAAAAACTAAGGGGCTATTTGTAGGGTCAATAACATTTTTCTGGTTCTTTTTCATCATTTACCTGACAATTTTTTTACAACATCAGGGTTACAGGGTTACAACATCCAGTAACCCTATAATTTCATTATATAAGTGTAGAGACCACCTACTAGGCGGTCTCCAGTTACTTCTACCATATTACAAATGAGCTTAGCTTAATAGACACCTACAACTTCCGGCAATATTGTATTTTACAGTCACAAACTCAATTTTTTTCAGAAAAAAGTAAATAAAACAAAAAAATAAATGTATTTAAATTTATATATCATAAAGGATAGTGAGATGCTTGATAATCGTGGTGTGGTTGTGGTCCCAAGTGGCCACCAGCTTTTAGTAGTGTATACTATAGGGGTTACTTATCAATTACATTTATTTTTTTATGTTTAACAAGTAACCCCTAATCCTATACACTACTAAAAGCTGAAGGCCACAACCACACCATGATTATCAAGCATCTCACTATCCTTTATGATAGTATTACAATATATAAAAATTAGAGAAAAAAATTGTGGGGAACTATCAAAAAAGCATCAAAGAAACAATACATGTTTAAACAAAATTCCAAATAAATTGAGTTTATGGGACAGTAAAATATGATATTGCCCAACTTCCTACTAACCCTCAGACATCCATTACTCACATTAGTCACCCATGACTATAACATAAGTAGTATATAAATTATTAATATATATTTGGTAAAACTTATGAAATCATTTTGAAAAAAATTGTTGGGTAAATATTTAGAAAGAACCATTTTTCTATCAGTATGAGCTATCAGCTACCATGAGCTATCATGAGCTACTTTTGGGCAAGATATCATGAATTGAGTGATCATCAGATGAACTCATTTATATATAATATATCAAAATATATATAGAATATAACTAAATTAAAGGAAAGTTATCTCTAAATAATCAAAGCACCTAACTGATATGCCAGTTTATAAAAACACTCAACATTGCTATCAGGGTTCTGTCCTCTCTTACTGTGCTGGCTTTTAGATGTCCAGACCTATCTCTGTCCTTGACAAAGTCTGTATTGCAGTGTTTTGATAATAGGTGCTGGACTGTCCATTGATTCACATTGAAGTCATCAGCCAGCTGAGTCACTGGACAGTCTGTCTCTTCATACAAAGTGATGATGCAACGTTGCTTATCATAACTGAGACATCTTGGCATCTTCAATGAGCAAAATGAGTGCAGTCAGAAGAATTTAATAATTTAAGCATATCTAAGTAGAATCCCAGGATGGCCAATTATAGGCCACCACTGTCTTTGTTCATGTTATAGTCAATATGAATGAGCTACAATGCAGGTTAAAATTACATGATTAACTTCTACTCCTTACCTCAAATGTTGTTGGAGCTGCAATGCAGGTCAAAGTTATATCATTAACTTCTACTTGCTTCACTCAAATGTTATTGATGTCTTAATTGCTTATCTAAATGTTTACACAGTCTTAGCATGCCTTGCCAGTATGCACAGAAAGAGAGAAATATATCCTACTCAATGCAGATGCAGGCCGGCTATGTTGACATAATCCATAACTAGAGGAGTACCCACATACAGAGACATGTTTGTTTGGACACAACAGTTATTATTACATCATTCAGCAATCATACTGGGGTGCTGGTGAGCAATTACAGGTGACCAAAATTAATGGTGAAAATTGATGCGGTGAAACTTTTGATCAGGAGTGTATGTTATCCAGCTTAATATACTATAGTAACAAATTAAATACCCTTTAATAACAACACTTAAAAAACATAACTTAATTGGTATATTATATACTAATTCATCAAGTAATAATTAGATAATGTGGGTATATCATGGCATCTCATGTAAAAATTCAACAATTAAGGTACCATTTATTCTACCTTAGGAGAATCATAAGATCTTAATAATAATCGAGGAGATGAAACCCACTTATTCCACAGGCATAAGATCTCTGCCACCTAACCCAAATCTTTAAGTCCAGTCACCTAACTTTTGTAGGTGCACTCAACTTAAAGTGGCAGTAACAGCTAGAATGTGAGATGAAACTGACTTACCCTCCACACCTTAAAATCTTAGTCACCTAATTCAGAGATGAAATAGCCCCCCCGTATTATTTTATAAAATTAAAAACATAGAATTTCATACAATAAAATATAATTTATTAAATGTTCAATACTGTAATAGAAAATAAAAATATCTATAGTATTGAAATTGAAAGTAGTAATTATACCTAACCATAATTCTACTGTGTTTGGTTATTTAATGAAAAACCCTGTATAATATGCCCTTATCAATCAATATGGTTATCTTTATATACCATTATCTCCATTTACATAATACTTATATAGAAGATTGTAAAGATGTTTGTTGCTTACCAAGCTACTGTATTCTAATAATATTTACTTCTAAAGCATATCCTTTGTGTAGCATACTTACAGGCTCCTAGTTATTATTCTAGTATTATTAGTAATGCTTCAAATCACTTTAGTATAACTGATCCAACCAAATCTTAACTGATAGTAAATACATAATTTTGCATAATAAAAACATGGATTATCTAGTAAGAGTGGTGGTAGTCTTTCTGCACTAAACACAAAGATAATTTACAAATGTGAAAACACGAAATTTCTACAACTTTGTCCAAATATTTGTAGTCAAAAATGCTCAACAATAATTTGAGTACATAATATATTCCTCATGGTCATAGACACCAACTATAAATATTTACATTGTTATAATATGCATATGACTTTGTGTGCTCTCGCCTCTCATAGCATGGGTGCATTTCAGTTTTTGGACTATAAGTATAATTTCACCCCCCAGAGATTAGATAAATAGATTCTGTAATTTACTCATGCTTTGACCAGAATTTACATATCATTCACATCATATTTACAGGGTGTTCTTTAAATTTTCATATAACTATTATGCTTGCAAATTTAATACCATTTAATACCAACAACATATTCTCCTTTCTCTGTGGTATATACTTCTTTGACTGACATATTCTTTGTGAATAGCACCCTAATCGCACTTGCATGCCACAGTGTATCTATCATCAACTTACTCTTATATACAGTAATAATCATCTTGAGTGACTTAATCACTGCTGTTTTACATGAACAGAACATCTCTCACATTACTAAAGGGGGAGGCAAAGACCTCCTCTAACTCTGGGAGGACAGTAGTAAGGGATACAATCTCACTAAAGCCCCACTTGCACAAGCATCTCAGATGCACATCCATGTTTCACAAAGCTAAACTATTTCCTGCATTCTGGATGTGCATCTAAGATACTTGTGTAAATAGGGCTTTAGATAGTAAGGAATGTCATTCACACAATAACACTTGTGTTGTATATAAACAAGAGTGAATTCGAAAGACTTGAAAAAATTTATTGTTTGTAGAAATTTGCAGTTGAGTTATATTATCTATCAAAGTTTCAGTCTTGCTACTTTTTATGTCACAGTAATAATAATAGAACTAAAACTAAATAATTTGTATAAAAGAAAAGTCTATTTTGAATTAACATGTATTTGTTTTTCATACAGAATATTTCCTTAACTAAATGAACAAATCAAAAACGGATTTTCGCCAGACATTGTTAGCTATTATCTTTAATCGGTTCCTTTTGACAGTTTGCCTTTAAACTATTTATTTGTGATGGTAAACTTTAAAATTATAATTGTATTGCTTTATTTCTTTTTAGTGTCCATTATTTATAAACAAGTTGGCCAGTAAGTTAATTTAAAACATTGGAACTATAACAAGGATACAACTTTGACATTAAGACAAATAAATAATTAATAAATTTTAAGAATTAGGCTAGGCAATTTAATTTTAATAAACTTATTTTCCCTTTTTTGTATGAGTTTTTTTTTTAATAACCTACTTACACCTAACAAAATTAAAACATTATTTTTTATAAAAGGACATTACATTGTTAATAACCAATTAAAAATGTTATGGATATGTTATATATTTATTTTATCACATTAATTTTATTGTATGTATTATTTTCAGATGTCTTACACTGCTGCTGAATATACACAAGATGCAGATGATTTGTGCAAAGCTGCTTATCAATTCTACAATAAGGTGTTAGGTAAACCTCAATACATTGTAGCACCAATGGTTGATCAGAGTGAATTAGCCTGGCGATTGTTAAGCCGTCGATATGGCAGTCAGCTTACCTACACACCAATGCTACATGCCAGTATGTTTCTTAAGAGCCAAATCTACCGAGATCAGGGTCTGAAAACATCACCTGAGGATAAACCACTGATTGTGCAGGTAAATATAAAACCTATTGATTTTATTGATTTTAAATATTTTCACCAATTATTTATGTTTTAGTTTTGTGCAAATAATCCTGACACATTCACACAAGCATGTTTATTGGCACAAGATCATTGTGATGCCATTGATCTTAATCTCGGATGCCCACAATCTATTGCTAAAAGAGGTCATTATGGAGCTTTTCTTCAAGATGAATGGGATCTTATTACTAGGATGAGTAAGTTATATATTGTTTATAAAACCTAAATATATTTCTTGCAATTTTTGATTTCTTTAATTTCTTCCTTGTTTTATTAAATTAAGTACTTTGTAAATTAGACATGCCAATATGTTTACGTGAAACAATACTTCTTTCAGTCATTCAAGCCAGAAAAGTTGTCAAAGTCCCTCTCACGGCAAAGATTCGAATATTTACTGATGTGACTCGTACTGTAGAATATGCACGCACTTTAGAGCGAGCTGGTGTGTCTATTCTCACTGTTCATGGACGACATCGAGATCAAAGGGGAATTCATACTGGCTTGGCTAACTGGACACAAATTAAAGCTGTTAAGTAAGTTTCTTCTGCGTTTTTGTGTGCACATTTTAATTTGTCAAAGCAATATTTTATGCCTAATGGATTTTTTTATATGTTATAGAAACATTGCTAGTGTTTTGATTGTTATGCAATATGTATATTTTTTCATTTTATACATCGCATTTTAAAGGAGTCAAAATTATTCATAAATGTGTTAGAAGTATCATGCATGTTTGTCACAAAACTTTTTATTGTAATTTTATATCTATAGTTTGTATATCTCCATTAATTAATAAATACATCAGTATATATAATGACATTTATGGGAATATAAAGACACAATATTGATTTTAATTGTTATACGTTATATAATTCCTAATCTGTTTTTATTACATATAGAGATGCATTGCGAATTCCTGTCTTTGCTAACGGAAATATTCAGTATCTTAGCGATGTTAAACGATGTCTTGCTGAAACAGGAGTAGATGGTGTTATGGCAGCAGGTAAAGTTCAGTTAAAGTTTTATAATTAATAAAGTAACGGTTTTATCGAAATTTATTAGAAATAAATATAGGGTTTTCAGTTACCAATGAGACAATCATGTTTCATTATAATGCAATCGCAATTCAGAATGTAACACCTGACTTTCATGCTGCTAAATTAACAATCAAGGTTCAAATTGAGAAACATAGCCATGACATCTTTAACTGTGATATCAAATTGGTATTTAATGTAAGATATTATCACGACCCGTTCAAAAACGAAACGCCTGGTCGAGTTTTGATTATTGACTTTAGTAACCTTCGTAATTAAGACAATCACAAATCAAATTGGGATTATCAGTGTTCAAAATGGGACTATTTTTTTAAACAAATAACTAATACTCAACGAAGATTTGGCTAATATAGAATTACTAGTAAAATACTGTCGATTAAATGACATTATGACTACTTTATACTTCAAAATTTAACCAGGTGAAGTTAAACACCTAGACCTCTGTATAATCAAATATATATTTATCCTTGATATATTCTAAATCTATCCTATTATTCTAATTCATAATACGAATAAAAATATAAATAGGCTTATAAAGCTAAGCCTCAATTTCATTTGTTATCAATTAAAATAAATTAACACGAAATATGTAATATGCCTAAATTTAAAACTATATACTTAATAAACAATTTATGCCAGAAGATATAGTATATACAAACGAAAATGTGTCGAATGAGAATTTTAATATACAAAATGTTTTCATAAATGCATGTAGTGGACAAAGTAATTCTAAAATATGTATGTGTATTTATACGAATCTCGTTATACTCGATTTACACTTATTATGTCATTAAAAAGCTCTTTTTTTAATTATCATCATATATAAAGAAGTTTCATCACAGATGTTGTTAATTTGGCAAAATAAATTTTTATTTTAATTGGTATAAAGTTGCTAACTTGGTCTAATTAATATTATGTAATGTACCTATACACGGGTAGACGTTCAGTTGTGTGGAATCTGTGTTTTGAAGTGATTGTATTTATAGATCATTCTAGTATGATGCACCTAAGTTTCTTATTACGAACTTAATTTATTAATATTCTTTAGTGTATTTAACTGTATGTTTAATCATTACTTTTTGTTAATTAGATTCAGTACAAGTATTACCATCCCAAATGTAAAATCGTGTAGAGAATATATGTCTATTTAAATTCCTATATTCGCTGCATTTTCGTTGAGTATTACATAATTTAAATCCTAGTTATTTGCGATTAAAAAGAAACAGTTGCATCTTTTACATTAATAATCTCAATTTGTTTGTGATAGTCTTAATTATGAACGCTGCTAAAAGTCAATAATCAAAACTCTACGTAGGCGTCCCAATTTGATATTACAGTTTGAAATGGGATGGCTAGACATCTCAATTGAATTTCGATATTAGGCCTTTTTATATTTTAGATTATACTCGGTTATTTATATCAACCAGGTTATATAAATATAATAATCTATGCGGTTTAAATAATCAAAATTGATTGTGATATTCGAAAACATGAAATCTAATCGGTTGTGTTAGTTATTATACTGGAAACTTCTCTGTTTAAATAACCGAACATAATATATATAATAACCAAAAACTTGAATTTAAACGTCGGCTATTCTGGAAAAAATTTAGATAACACAATCTATGCAAATATAATGACCGAAAATATTAAATCTAATCTGCTGTATGCTTGCTAACAAAGACGTTTATGTATTTGTACATAAGATATGTTTATAAATGAGTATATTGCGAATAATATAATAAACAAAAGTCAATCTAGGAGAACTTGAAGTTCAAAAGCCATAGATTATATCTCCTCTTCGAGGAACTCGAAAACAAAGTACACAAGGCTGGCTCTCACACAGAGCATGCATTCATCTTCACTGAGCAGTCGCAATCTTTCTGTCAGGGCCCTTGAATCATCCACGTTCTCTGCACGCTTGTGCGAGACGTCTTACATTCTTACATAGGGACTGTGAGTCAAAGAGGAGACGGATCCCGCTGTTTATGCGGAGGTTCCTGAGGCCGACAGCTACTTCTAGTCCCCGAAGATAGGCGATCGATTCGGCACAGAAGAATAGACTGAGTCAGTGGGGACGGCGAAGGATCGGAGGGGGTCTCTTTGGAAAGATTCTGCCGGCTGCTCCGAGGGTAGTTAGGGTAGTCGGCGGATACGTTATGGAAGGTCGTAGCAACGCCTCCGGTCAAGTTGCAGTGGGCAGATATTACACCAGCTTCAGAGCAGAGCTCCACGCCATTGACGCTACCCTGGAAGAGGTTACCAAACCCAACTCCATCCGCATCCTCGCCGATAGCCGGTCCTCCTTAGAAGCCCTCACGAGCGGTCTCAGTAATAGAGATAATAAAGTCACCTCAAGAATCCGAGACAAGATCGATCGCATCAATTCCAATATTAGCTTACAGTGGATCCCGGCCTACAGCGGCATTGAACCTACTGAAAAGGCCGACAGAATTGCCGACCAAGCTACCAAAGAGCCTCGAGATCGCGTCCCGATCGGCCTTGATGTAATCACGAATCTGGCGCGACGTAATGAAATAGGCAAATGGAAAAACCAAGCAAACTTCGAGAGTGAGTTCAGAAGAAGGTGGAGCAGTAAAGGAACTATCAGTAATGAGCCTGAGTCCATCCTCGATAGAGCTGACAGCGTCACCCTACACCAAGTCAGGACAGGGAACCTGACGTCAATCAAAAAGTTCCTTCACTTCATCAAGAAGATTGACTCCCCTGTTTACGACCACTGCCAGGTGGTAGTGGAATCTACAGAACACCTGCTCTTCCACTGCCCCCAGTATAATGAGGCCAGGTTGAAGACCTTGGCCGTCCACCCTATGACAGCATCATAAAGACAAACCAAATCCAGAAATTTCTGTGGTTGGCCAGCCGTCACGACCCGGGAATACACCCCCAGAAAATGGAGAGAAAGAGAGGGTAGTTAAGTTGGAAATAATTCTCTGCTCGTTGTGGTTATTATAACATAAACCAGCAAAATTTATTATTATAAACAACCGTGAATAACTGAAAACATAAAAAGCCTCTTTTCACTTTAATTTTCGTGATTTAGCAGCATGAAGTTAATCGTTCCATTTTGATTTGGGATTATTATTTTCATATTGCATATATATATATTATGTTACTTACTATATACCTACGTTGTCTCATTCGTAACTAAAAACTGTATTTCTCTTAAATTTATATCATTTAACTGTTTCGCTATATAGATTAGTAAATTTTAATTATTGAAAGGGAATAAAAGGTATTGTTTGTACTTTATATCATATATATGCATAAGTTATCACCATATTCTAATTTTATTGGGTATCGCTTTATGCTTTATTTATATATTAATTTATACTTCAATATTATAGGCATTCTCTTTTATTTATAATTAATAATACGTATTAATTGAAATAATGTACTATTTAAATATTTAATGTAATTTTACATTGTTTTTCTTATCTGTTTATCACTTTGCTTTGAAATATTTTAATCCTTTACTTTTACTAATATCAATTTCTGTGCTGTTTTTTGTTGTTTTTTAGAGGGTAATTTGCATAACCCAGCTCTGTTTGCTGGTATCCAGCCAGTTACCATGGATATAGCCTTGGAATACTTGGATTTAGCTGAAACTCACCCTTGTCCACTATCTTACGCCAGGGGCCATGTTTTCAAATTGCTTCAGCACACGTAAATTTGCATATTTATCATAAGCATTACTCTTGTTAAATTTAAGATTTTCATTTTTTTAACTGCCACATTCTCAACACAAAGAATTTATTATAATAATCATATAATTATTTGTTGGTTTCAGTAGATCCAAAAGAATTATTTAGATTTAAAATTATAGTTCATATATTTCAAATATGCGTTTATTTAAATGTCACTACTTACTTGTCATTATCAGGGCTTGGACTTCTCAGGGAATTTAAGAAACATTTAAATTCTCTGAGATACAATGTATCAATTGTAGCTTACCGCAGTCCTATGGTTATAAAGGTTAAGAAGGACGATAACCAAGTGGATTATCCTTACTTTCAAACACGAATGGGGCAAGTTTTAACCCTGAGTACATACTTCTGTCTTTAAGAAACTGATTTGCGCTGCTGCATTGGAATAGCTAAAGATTGATTAATTTAAGTCTATGATGACTAATTACTGAGTGTATGTACACAGCAAAGCAAGATTATACTTTACCCAGACCTGCCAATTGTCCCGCTTTTCGCGGGACAATCCCGCTTTTTGAGGCTGTCCCGCGTGTCTCTTGTTTTGAATATATTGCTTTAAAAAATATTTTTAACGTTCTTTTAATAACTAGTTTCAGTTAATTTTGTGATTCATTTAAAAACAATAATATATAATAAATTAGTCTATAACATTAAAATGTACAGTATTGGAAATTATTTAGTAATTAAAGGTGTGCAGAATACTTGAAAAATTATCTGAGAGAGTAGATATAATTGATTTTAGATGCATTTCCATATGCAAAACGTCAAAATTTCTGCGCTGCGCGCATATATAGTCTCGGCTTACGCCTCGCCATGAGGTCCCAACTCCGAGAGAATACTGTCCCGCCTTTCTATATCATTCGGTTGACAGGTCTGTGTACCCATATTTTATAATTCTCAAAAAAACTTAAAACGTTCTCCTGAAAAGCTCAATATTTGGGAATATTTCAATACTTATTTAACTGATTTCTGTGGTTTTAAATTAGGTACTTTTTTATTAATATATAAAATTGTAAAAAAGACACTTCATTCGTGTATTCCTTCATAGCTGTTATTATTATTCTCTTTACTTTATTGTAAGTTAATTAGTTGGTTTATTATTAGTGGAAATATTTATCGTAAATAAATTTTCCAATTTTACTTCAATGAAGTATTGAAACTAAAACTGAAACAAGAGATGTTAGAAACTGTCATTCTGCATTGACAGATATCATTCAAAGCAGGAAAATCTGATAAATTCGAGGACTTCTCTTGATCAATGTACGTAGATTAAAAAAAGTTGAGTTATGTAGACTCAGTGATTATTGAGGTAAAAAAGGGGTCTGAACTTTTTATTCGCTTATAGTTTGTATATATTGACCATTTTTGTTTTATTTAAAACTGTATAGACTCGTATGTTGTTAGGGATAAATAAATTATTTCTGAAAATATGATGATATTGTGATTATTTTTTATAGTATCTATCATTATTTTCTGAGATCTTGTGGGAAAAACGTATGAACCGTGCATTATATTATATTGATGTCTATATACAATTTTACATATTAACATTTACAATTTTATTATCTAGTTTGTATAGTTGTTTTGATTATACATATTTATAGTTTGCTCCACCATCTTGAACATCGAGATAACATTGGAAATGCCAAAACTGTTAATGAATTGAAAGACGCTGTGAAGAAGTTACAGCTAATTTGTGGTGTAAGTCTATAGTATATTTTACAAAATAGTTTTTGTCTGCTTATTGTTTCCATTATGTACTAATCTTCTCACTTTAGAATACTTCATAAATTAACATTATATTTAATTTATATTATTAAAAACTATTCGTTTATTTAATTATTATTGGAAACTTGTTTAGTTGTACATACTGTAAAATAATTTATATTATTAAAAACTATTCGTTTATTTAATTATTATTAGAAACTTGTTTAGTTGGACATACTGTATTGAGTGATTTCAAGCCGAAAGTAACACCGGTGTAAATTCAAGTGTTTTTTATATCCCTTTTTTCCAAAATTGAAATCAACTTTTTAAAAGTTTAAACTAGTAAACTCAGGGACTTAATACAGGACCAACTCGGGAATTACATTAACGTAAACAATTAATTAATGTACAATTACTAAAACGTTTTTTAGTATGTTACAGCTATTTATCTCTTTTTCTATATCTATAATAAAATAACAATATAGAAGTTTAAAAGTACGGAGAAAGAAAGCAAATTTTATCAAAGCGTGGTTTCTCATATTGCAGCGCGAAATCTTCCTTTACTTTCTGTCATTCTGGTTTCATGGTACTAAACACCTCTTTTATAAAAGAGGTTTGTCTGTGGTAAGATTTTAAATATAAAGTTACATGAAAATAGAAATTTCATTGAATAGTGCACGATATATTTCGTCCCTTCTTTTCAAGTAATACAGAGAAAGGTGAGATAAGAATATTAGAAATATAACAATATGTAATCCTTTCAACGTTTTATTTATTCTAATTCTGTTACGTAATCTATTGATCTTTTGTCCAACCTATTTATCTTCGTTTCTATAATATTCTTATCTCACTTTTCCCTTTATCACTTGAAAAGAAGGGACGAAATATATTGTGCAAATCAATTGTCTATAAAAACCACTAGTCGAGCTGAAATGGTGTTGATCTCTCCACATTCATTATGTACCTCGGGTCGCGTTTTTCTCAACCACTGATCGATAAAAAAAGAGACATCGACTCTCTTCGATCTACTGGCTAAATGAGTTTTTTCTGCATGTTTTAGAGAAACTCATTTTCTGCATGACTGTCCATAGTTGCTTATAGCTGTTATTGTCAAACCCTTTTGAGTAGTCAATAAAGCAACTGTACAAGTCTTGCAGCATTTCATAATAATAATTAAAAGTACAACACTGGGTAATTTAACAAGTTTATGTGTAATTTTTAGATACAAAAATGTTTGTTATATATTTCAAATTTTGTATTCTCTTAACCCCAGAGATAAACTAAAATATGATTTAAACCGGAATATATAAACCAAAGTCCACTTTCTTTACTCGGGATTAATTATACCGGACTTACTTTCATAGTTTAGTTACACCTGGGTAACACAACTCCAGTATTACTCTGGACTTAATATCCCTCACTACGTGTATTTGGGATAGTTGTGTACGGCAACTCATTCAAGCCAGTAATAAATAAACAGTAGATTAGAATTAATCTTGCGTTTTGATCTTTCTTAAAAAAACGACTATTATTTGATTTCTTCATTCTTTCTTTGAATAAAAACTAGTATACCTATATCTTTCAGCCGGACAATTGTGAAAATACAAAAGATATACTCCCGCTTTCTCATCCTCATTGGATTTGTCAACCATACGTGCGACCACCTCCTGTTGATGAAGAAAACTCCAGGTAACTGGTTATCTATATAAAACCCTAATTATTTAATAAATCATTAATAACTTTAAATTATTTATTGTTATTGTTTAATAGTTGCCATTCTTTTAAAGTATATTACTCTTTGCATTTACCAATGAAAGCACAACAAATACTAACACCGAATGCCAGCTGGGAAAACGACCAGCGGAAAATAGTGAAACGGCTATTCTCTTGGCTGCCGAAAGGAAGCGAAGAAAAGAAGAGAAGAGAGCCTTCAAAGCTTCCAAATCTTCCAGCAAACCGACTTCTTCCCTCCCTGAAATCTGCAAACTCTGTCGTAATCTACGGGTAAGGAAATATTTCACTTTTTCTCGTACTACCTACTATCCCCGAATTTAATTTACCCATTTCAGGGACGTAAATGCGCTTTCTCACTTTGTCGCTCATGTTGCGTAGATAAAACCAACATTGAAAGAGTCAACTGTTCAGGTATATCTATTTAAATTTAGTTATGGCTTGTTTTACTACTTGGTGTTTTAATACTTTTTTGGTTGCATTTTAAAATTATTTTTATCACCTATAGAGCACCTTGTATTTAAGTATAATGATATGTTGTATCCTAGCAATATTGGTTTAGTTTTAGCAATTTTAAGCTACCATTTATGGTAGAATAGCTTATTATTTGTTTATTGATAAGCTAATGATAAGACGTTATTACTGAATACGTCGCTATGCTTGCCTTAAACTGGTAGCCGGATATATATATCTTATTCCGAAATTTTATTTTTATTTAATAAGTTTATGAAAATTATTTTTATCAATTTACTTTTTAAGATAAAATTGATTTGATATATTTAGTCATGTTATATTATTCCGTTTATATGCAGGTCACCATATACATCTCAAAGCGGCGAAAAAGAAGCGTGATTTGCATCATGTTCCAAAAGGCAACTCTGAAAATGAAGCTCAGATAGAACATACAACAAAGAACGATCCTCTTGTTACTCACACTACATAAATTCTTTCAAATCCTGTTTTATTAATTCAATATGTACATTTTGTATTATAAATTTATTCTCTTTAAAGATCAATATTATACATATATGTCTATTTTATGCTCCTTCCGAATTTATCGCAAATAAATTGTCATAATCGAAATAACTAGTAAAAGTATAATATCTCCAAATATTAAACGAGTTAATATTCTGTAGTCTAACCTTTTAACATCTACTGTGTAATGATTTCAATAAATTTCGTAGGAATTAGTAACGATATAGTTTTAGATGGTAACGATGTTGAGTACAGTTCAATTTTTTCTTAAATATACTCAATTTCTGTTTTAACAAATTCCCACAAGAACTTAATCATGTTTAGATCTGAGTTGTTTAGAGATCATTAATACGTTTAGCCCTATCCAGAGAGATATAATGCTAACTTCGAGTGGTATGACGTTGCGTTTTGTTTGTTTTTACTCAACTCTGGGGGCGGGGGGGTGGAGCGTCCTTCTGAAATCACTTCCACATCTTTGCCACCTTCCTGCACAGGTCATATGGTTCCTGTATCTCTTCCATCCAAATCTGGTGCGTGCCTGGGCATCTGAGAATGATGTGACGGTTGTTTCATCCTCCTTACCACATAGCCCACAGCTTCCATCCTCGTGAGTGTATCCGTTTTTGGAAGCGTCTCAGCTCGGTGGGTTTTCCATACGGAAACGTCTGTAGCTCCTTTTTTCTTCTGGGATCTCGTTGTCTTTGTCTCTTTTAACACCACCCTGTGCGTAAGTACCTCTGCACCTCTTATGGTTGAAAATCTTCCCTTTGAAAGAGCTTTTATCCTGTACAACCATCTGTCTCTATCTTGTTTGTTTCGTTCGCCTCCTTATCTGCTTCTAATTCCCCTAGTGACTAGAGACCCCCGTGATTAATATCTCTCTCTGTGTTTTCGGTGATCTTTTTCATCTTCTTGAATACTTCGTCGTAAGCTAAAGCTGTCAGTAGGTTATTTTTAGTTTTAAATTTGTATTTTGTGATACTTTGTATGCTGGACTTGGAGTCAGTGATGATTCTTGCTCTTTTCCAGTCTGCCTTCTGGTTACTCAGCCAGTCAAGGGATATGTTGATTGCCACCATTTCCGTTTGGTATGAGAAGCAATACTTGCCAGCTGAGGCTATTATTTTGTGTGTTGCCATGTCTGCTAGTGGTTTTGTGATGACTATGCCCACTCCTTCCTCTAATCTGCCTATACCTCTATAGCCCAGTCAAAAGCTGTTGTTGTCGGCTAGTTTGTTTTTTGCCATTTCGAGGTTCTTGGCGTTATCTTCAGATTTCATTCGATTTATTTCGAAAGCACCTCGATTCGCTCAGGGTCGGGAATTCCCAGTCATTGTTGTTCTCTTTTATGATGAATTTTCAATTGTTGGTTTTCAAATGTGTTAAATCTCGGCCGGGCCAGCCTATGAACCATTTTTAATTTATGGACTATACATACTATATATAATACATTGCCTTAAAATTATATGTAATAGGATAAATCTCGGTATGTCGCACCATGTGAATTTGGCTGGCCCATCTCTGGATCTTGCACAAAACTCAAGTTGTCTGCAGTTATACCCAGTTTTCTTGATTGAGACAAATTGAAATTATGAATCAAACGTTTATCAACCCATATTGACTGCAGTATGAAAGTCTAAAAACCTTACTTAAAATTTGTTTAATTTGTCTGACAAAATATATGTACATGTTAAAAATAAAGTCTTAATTTAACTATATATGTAGAGTTCCTACTGATCCTGAATTTGTCATGGGTATTTTTTGTAGTGTCAAAATTTGTTTTCATGTTTTTTTCACTTTCATTTCTTCTAAGCTCAACCAGTAGGGTTGCAGAGATATAAGCGCCTCTGGCATGCTGAGCTTTCATTGGGTAGGTTTTTGTACTTCTGGCTGTTTCATTTTGCACCCAACCATTAGGGTTGCAGAGATTTAATAAGTGCCTCTGACATGCTGAGCTGTCATTAGGTAGGTTTTTTGTAATTCTGACTGTTTTGATTTTTTCAAATAAAAATTATACACACTTGTAGACATTTTCAAGAAAGGTATTTGTCATGTTCCATGGACAAGCTGCTATGGTGAGTGGTTTCTGTGAACAAAGACATTTTAGTTGAAAATCCGGGTGAGGCATCTGTTATTGCCCAACAAGTGGTGTACAATGGTATCATTTTATGGTGGAGTGCTGAAAGTTCCTCATAAGGCAAAATTACTCCAGTCAATGAAATCTGCATCAACCCACAGATTTGCACACAACAATAGTCAAGAGAAAGCTGATGCCAAAAAGACAGCTAGAAAGCACATGACTGAAATTGATAAAGAATTGAAATCCATTGAGCTGGGCCGACCTAAGCTTGCTGAAGAAAAGAAGGAACTTGATGATCGTGCTGAAAAGCTAAAAAGAATGAAATATGATAACAATTCGATATAATTCTTATACAATGTATTTCTAACCATTTATTGTATCAATAAAATACTATTATTCTTTCAACATGTTCTTTTAATGTGTATTAAATAATTGACTAGTTAAATTCATTAGTTTACATGTTTAATAGAATCATTCTTTGCATTTGTTTGTAAACCACAAAATGAAATGTGTTTTTTGTTCTTCATCTATTGGAGTTTGAAGTATACATAGACTGATAACTATACAGACAGTCTGAATAATTTAATCATCGCCTATTTCAGACATTTTTTCTAAACGCCATCTGAATTTCATTTTTTGTCCTAGATATGTCCTGAAAATTATTTTCAGAAGACTAGTAGGAACCCTGTATATATTATTGTATACTTCTTATACTTGCTGACTATACTACACGATCAGGAAGTAAACAAATTATAATTATTTAGATTTATTATTACAACTTAAGCCACAACTAGGCTAAGGAAAAAAACCCATTTTGTTCCCTTTTCTTTAAACTAAAAAAGGGAACGATTCTGTATTGCTTCTTTGGCCTTTCCTTTAAAAATTTAATTATATATTACATCCTAACCTCCTCTTACTACAAAAAACCAACATACTTTGTCTTTAACCTCTTCAGTCAAGCAATTTTCCAAAACCTTGCAAATTTTCCTCTAGTATCTTTTCTAAACATTCAGTATTCTGGCTTTATAACATAAAGTTTCAAACTCTCTTAATATCAGTGAGCATTGTGTTATTTTTTACTTTGTACAAGTCAATCGCTCTTTAATTTTTGATAATTTTGTTTATAATGTGTATTCCCATTTACAGTTTGGCTACAAATGAAACCCCTTTATCTTTTAGTCATTCCAACTTATTTGCATTGGTTTAACTAACGATTAATAGGTTATAGTCTAAGAAGATGTTAAATAACTAATACAGTTTATATAAATTTTCAAAATGCAACATTTTACTACGTAATTTATACATTATGTCTACATTCATTTGTTGTGAAAATATATTTATAATATTTATTTAATATAAAACTCAATGCTTGCAATATACTTCTTTATTTAAATATGAAAACTTTTTTATTATAATTGTTTTAGGAAATCTAATTGTACACATATATATAGTAACAATACAGTTTTTTTTATATATTGTTCTTTCGAAAATTTAATTTTTGTCTGGTTCCCAAGTATAAAAATTAAAAGCCATTTAGAAAAAATTCCCATTTGATATGATATAATGACAGTGTTTAATTCTATAAAATGATATTTTATGCAATGACAAATAATTTAAAATGACACCTTCTTTTTTGTGATTGTGAGCTATTGTATATAGTTTTTGTTTTTTAATATACTAATTACCTACATATACATAATATATTATGTTTAAAATGCAAAATCATTTCTTGTTTCAAATAACAGTATTTATATTTTTTTAAGTCTATTAGATTGTATTTTCAAGTTGTCTTTCATAACTAGTTAACATCTTATTTTGCTCTGATAACAAACATTGGATGCTATTTTAAAAAGTGTCTAAAATACTTTTAACCAATATTTTTATATGTACCCCTTTATATATACAATTATTAAGTTTTTAAAGACTCATATCATCCACCATTACCAATTGTGTATGCTACCTGTTATCCCTCAGTGTAGTGACCCTGAAAGACCTTAAAATCTCAAGGAAAATAGAAAACCTGAAAATGCAGAGAAATTCGGCAGCTTTCAAGGAAAAATATTATTTACTTTTTTATTATATTCACTTAATAATAGTGCATCCTTTCTAAAATATTTACTTCATATTAGAAATAATAATCGATTAATAACGCCATATTACGTGATAGCATTGGTAGAGCCTTCTACCTGGTCTCCAATCCTACACTGATTATCTTTTCCACTTCCCATCCAATTTGACCTCACCAGCTGTGCTTTCATCTTTCAACCCTGACTGTTAGGAATAAATACTCTTTTTACTACAAACTACATATTTTTGTTTTCTCTTCAAAAACCTTCAAAATTTATTGTTTCTTCCTCTTTGTAATTTATCATCTTTATGTCTATTTGTATGGATTTTGTTTTATACATAGATGCGCTAGTCTGGACCCAACAGTAATGTTGGCAGATAAACTGTCCAAAAATCTATCTGTTGGACAAAGCTTTCAGTCATCTTGTCGATGATAGTTAGCTGACTAGATTATAATCTGATCAGGCAATGCCTCCATATCTTTCTATTTGCTCTCATCGATTTGTACAAGATTTCAAAACGTTCAGCAATGCGATATGAGACTATCGTATTGAGCAAGCAACACTAGAGTTTATTCAATTTCATAAAACATATTCTACATGCTCTTTAATTAAACAATTTATCAGAGATGTAAATGACTGCTATGCTTCGAAATGTTATATTTAAAATCATCTTTTCTCTGCAAGAAATACTGTTGCCTGCTTTAAAAAAGCAAACAGATTATGTAAGTGAAGCGATGAAGCTAGCAGATTACAAACATTAACTAGAAGTTGAATAAAAATGATTGTATCTGCAAATTTGGTTGTTTTGCGGAAGACCTTTCCAAACTGAAAAAATAAGATTATGAGGTACCTTTTTAAGGACTTCTAACTTGTCTTCATACACACAGTTTGCTACGGTATATAAAGTGTAAGGGGTTAAATATGCTCATTTTAAAAATGTTTAGAACATGCCAAGGGCTTTTTTTGTCAGTACTAGAATGAATTATTTTTTCAGTTCTTGTACACATTTTTATATCTTTTATTCTGCATGCTACTTATTAAATAAGTTGTTATATAAATACTTTTTTAACACATTTAAAACATTTGTGGAATTTTATTTAGTATTTGTGTAGATAAGTTGGTAGTTTGTTGGGTTCATTTTCGTCTGTGATTTTGCATTTAAATATTCTACTTTTGTATGACTTCTTTTTATAGAAACTTTTATTACTACTAACAGAACATGTCTATAGTTGATCTGACGAATATAGTTATATTGTAAGATCGATTGTGCTCAGGATTTAGATTATCCTTCATTGGTTCTGCATAGTTGCAACAGTATAATACATAAAACATATTTAAAAGTATATAAAATATTTAAGTTACTGTTGTAAAAATAGTGCAAAGTCTGTAAAAACTCAGGGAAAACTGTTTTTACTTAGTGTTCGATACACTGTCCTTAAGGCTGTGCCAATTTTTTAGTTGTGGTATACTTTGTTTTTGATAAGTAGTTTGTAGTCATCAATATAGGAAAGTGATCCACTCATAATTTAAAAAGTAATAAAATAATTATCATTGGTAATAAAAAATGCATTAATTTTCAAGAACAGACAACAATTTTTATTGGAAATCTTATTAATTGTGGATATTTTTTAAATTACAATTAATCGGGTTTGTTATATTTTTGAAACATAATGTATGTTTGTATTTTTTTATTTATATATAGGATAAAGTTGAATAAGTCTTACTTTAATTATATATCTATGGATAATATTGCATACAATATTTAAAAAACGAAAACAGTGTATTTGTATATATACAATAAGTGACATATATGTTTCCACAGCAAATAATGTTCTTTGATTACACAATTGTTATAGTAAATATTTATATTTAGTTTATTTCCAAACTTCATATTTCAAATAATTTTTTTTAATTAGAATTACCAGCATTTATGCAAGTTAAAATCTAAGCATTTTATATACTTTTTAATTTAATATTTTTTCAGCTGCCACATTGACCGACATCCACAAATTAAAAAAAAATCCATATATTGTATTTCTTTCACATGCTACCATTTATTATGTATTATATTGTTTTAGTAACTTTAAACTGCATGATTATATTTTTACTGCTTAGATATTTTATTATAATTATGATATGTGTGACTTATTTTAATAATTAATATATTAAAGCACTTAAAATTTGTTAGATTTTTTATTTATCTATTTTTCATAATTATTTTGAAAGTATGTGAACCAAATTTAAAAATGACACGATATTCGTAGTCTTAAGATCCACTAGATTACATACATATATTCATAATATAATTTAAATATACAATATAATGTAGTGTATATTTTTAACGAAATTCAATATATAGAAAATTCTACTGGTTAAAATGTAATGTTCCTTAACATAATGTACTTTCATTTTACAGTTGTCTATTTATGTTTTCTAATGTAATACTTTATTTCAGTTCGTCAATCCAAGTAAAATGGATCATATTCAAGTGTTTGAAGTAAATGACAGAGCCAAAGCTTTTATTTCAAAATTTGATGAATACTTCCCATCTGTTAATTGTCAAAATGTTGCAAGATCTCCTGGAAGAGTTAATTTAATTGGTAATTTATAATATTTGCATTTTAAATACAGTTACCTCTATAATAATTTTATTATTTATTTGTTTGTTTATCAGGTGAACACGTTGATTACAGTGGATACTCTGTTTTGCCGATGGCTATTGAACAAGATGTTATGATGGCTTTTAGTGTCAGCAGAGATGCTGAAGGCATAGTTTTGTATAATACATTAAAAAATTACAGGTATTTATCAACTATATATAATATATTTAAATATTTATTCTGAAATACTGTTTATTAAATCAATATTTTAAGGCCATTTGAAATTGATACAAATAAGTTTGATATTAACAAGGATAAACCCGAGTGGTTTCACTACTTCCTTTGTGGTTATAAATGCATTGAAGATTATGCAAAGGAAAATTCTAAGGTAGGTATAGTTTATATTAATATCAAAATTACACTTAATGCGATTGCTCTGCTTCACTAAAACATAAATCTTTCTTTATTTAGACTTTTCCGAAGTTTCGCCTGCATGTTCTTACTGAAGGTATTATACCACCAAATGCTGGTCTATCGAGTAGCAGTGCGTTAGTCTGTTGTGCAGCTGTAGTCACAATGAAAGCTGCTGGTTTCGACATTCCAAAGGTTTCTCATTTTTTAACAATTTTATATTCCTTGTATTAAAATGTACGGTTTTATATTTTCTATATATTTTTATTGTAGAAAGAACTAGCTGCATTATGCGCCCAGTGTGAACATTATATTGGTACGATTGGGGGTGGCATGGATCAAGCCATTTCTTTGTTAGCTGAAGCTGGAAAGGTACTGTTTTAATAATTTCTAGTACACTTATTGCCATTTTATTAGTTTTAAGCCAATCACTTCATATAAATATTCTTAGCTTTTAGTTTTTCGGTATATACATATATATGTATATTTAGCTATCTGTGTATAAAACACATTTCAGTTAATTGAGTTTTTATATGTTGCACCGATCACTTGCTTTTTGGTTTCTAGATTTTTTTCTAAGTAGGAATTTTAAATATAGGTAGTTAAGGACTATTTTTAATATAGTAAATCACCTTGGACATAATCTAAATATAAACTTTATATTATTTATTAAGCTCAACTAATAATATTTTATACTGTAAATTCTGATGCATCCCTACTATTTTTGGATTATGTCATATTATGTTATGTTTATATTATATTAAACATCTCAACTCTATTTCAATTCAATAGCTCTTCGTGGGAAGCTTAAAATATGTTATGTATTCAAATATACATTTTAGTTGTTAATCACATGACAATTTTTAATATCAACAGTATATGCCCATTAATTATTTTCTAGGCACGTCTGATCCGCTTCAATAAACCAATTGAAACATACCCAGTGATTATACCCGAAGGGGGCGTTTTTGTAGTGGCCAATAGCCTCATTCAGATGAATAAAGCTGCCTCAAACCAATTCAACAAACGCGTAGTTGAATGCAGAGTTGCAGCAATGGTAAGATATTAAGTTAGTGGTAATTCTGCGTATAGTAAAAATGGTACGAATGGTTACAATTTATACAATAACTGTTATTATTAGTATTAAACGGTATTATATGTACATTAACTCTCAAGTCAACTATCCCGAGGCTCCCGGGATAACTTAGAAGGGTTCATTCATTAATATACATAATATATATTTTGTTCTAATTATTCGTTCCTTTAGTTATTTATCCAAGAACTCGTCATATCATTATGCATTGGAGAAACGGCTATAATGGATATTTTTCTCGCTATAATCCTTTATATCCTTGTAACTAGGATAAAAAATAGGAAACATCTCAAGCGATTCAATATAATTTATTTCGAACTGTATTAATACTTTAGCGCTGTAGCAATTGCCACTCGTCACTTTAGAAAAAAAAACTGATTTAAGTTTGTACTACTACAATCATTCTTTCTTTCAAGCACTACAACTTTCTTTATAACTTTAAACAAACCATTTTAGTGATATATAAATTCAAATTTATTGTTGTGCTTCGATTTGAACACGGGTATAGGCGTGTCGCGAATCAGATACATGACCTACTTAATGTTATGATAACACTGAACTTCCGATTTTTGGGATTAACAATTTCTAAAAAGAGATATTGGAATTCAAATTTTGTAAAATGCTCATAGAATACAGTTTATCAAATATAGATTCGTATAATTCATGTTTTATTATTTTCTATTTATATTTAGGTTTTGATGTCTCTTCTCAAACCAGATGATGTCCCAACTGATTCCTTGCTCCGTTTGAAAGACGTTCAACTCGCCTTAAACGTTAAAATGGAAGATATGTTGGCTCTAGTTAGTAAACACTTGCATAAAGAACCTTACACACGGGAAGAAGTCTGTCAATTACTTAAATTCCGAGATTCTGACTTTTCTGAACGGTTTCTCACAAAAAATACTGCTGATAGTAAGCTATAGGTTTATAAACCAGTTTTCATTATTATTATTTTAAGTCTCTTAATAATTATGAGAATTATTTATAATATATTCTTAATGTTCAAATATATTGTTATTTCTACATACTGTTAGTAGCATTGTAAAATTTTACAAACTTTCTCAAAATGTATTATAACGCATAAAAATGATGTATTTTAAAATGCTACAACTATACATTTTAATAATATTTGTGCAGAATATTTATTATATTTAATTGTTTTTAGTCTATACAGTATATTTAAGAATTTAAGGTTTCACAAGAGAGTGCAATTACTAGTATAAATTATATAATTTATTGTATTTGTGTAATTTGAACGTAATTTATTGTATTAAGAATAAATATTACATTCTCATACTAGTTTTTGTCAAAATGAATATAAAATCAGGATGTCATTTCTTCGTTAATTTGAATAAATCATATTTATATGATTTAATGAACAAAATCTTTAATCATTATTTAAATTTACCTGTTATGTAAATTATGTTATTCGTTTATTTTGTTACATTAAATAAATTGTTCTTTATAACCAATTATGTTAATGAACTATAACATATGTGTTTTACGGTATCTCATATTGTTCGTTTAATTTATTTATCGACTAAACATATTTAATTCGAAAGTTATAACTAATGAATTTTAATTGTAAAGGGAAGTGTCAGTTTTTTTTAATCATCGACTATTTCTCCCTGATTTTCATAAATATAGATTGGTATTTTATTTTTAGTTACAATATTACTTTATTTAACTTTTTTAACCTTATATAATAGTCTTCATATATTTATCCAATCAATAGGTATTTAACATCTAGTTAAAAATATATTTTAAATACTTAGCTTTTTTCTACTCATAGATAAATTATTTTTAAAATTTCTTAAAAATATATTTATGTTTAACATGCATACTTCAAACATATACTTATATCCATATTATATGTATAATGAATCGCTCATCTAAATAAAATGATATTGTCCTAATTTCTCAAACGATATCGTATGCCTTTGTTTAACATAATATCGATTAATAAAGGTTGTGTTTTTCGTATAGGTATACTATAAGCGATGGGCTATTTCATATTATTACAAATTACCTTCTAAATACTTATTTTTCTTTTATAACTTTAATCATTTTTAATTCGTGAAATTTCTCTTTAAACTGTTTCTTGATTTTGCATAATAACCAAATGTTTTAATATTTACTCTTTACTTATTTATACAGTTATTAGAACTCATTATTCCAAAATTCATAAATCATACATTCCAACCAATTTGTGTACTTATTATTAATTCAATCATGCAGTGGACAAGTTTTTCCTACGTGATCGTGCCGAGCATGTGTACGGCGAGGCAAATCGTGTTGAGACTTTCCATGCGATTTGTAATGAGTCGACAGATGATCCCCAGAGTTTACTGGTCCGACTTGGTAAACTGATGAACGAAAGTCATGACTCCTGTAGAGATCTCTATATGTGCAGCACACCTCAACTGGACCAACTAGTGGAAGCATGCAGGTAATTCCCTGACTTTATACTTATCGTAGGCATCAGTTATATTACTATAATCTTCACTGGCAGTTAAGAATTTCACATTGTAATTTAATTGTCATATCGAATAATAAATGCCGAAATTGCCTCACATTCAGCGTTTAACCAATCAATATCTCATTCGATAGATATACAGCCGATTTATTATTATAATCCAAGTCTTTATATATGGATTTATAAAAAAATTGAAATCAAACATTCTACCTAATCTAAGCATATTTACTCGAGAAGTTATAGAGATAACTATTATTTTTTCTGGTAATTCTGGCAGTAAAAGGCAATTTAGCAAGAGCAATGCAGCGAATTACACTCGCATATTACCATCATCTCGTAAATCAGCAATACACTTATTTATTGCAGATGAGAACTACTTTTTTGTCTTGACATCAATGCCAGTAAAATATACAGTTGCAAATTCAACGCATAGACGCTTTCACAAAGGCTTTCATAATTCGATAAACAGTTTTCGGTGAAATATTTAAACGAAATTTTCTTATTTGTATCCAACATAATCATCGATATTTAGCCTGCCACATATTTTTATAAGTACTTATAATGCAGTAGTGCTCGGCTTTAGTAACATCGGCAATAGTAACAATTCGGCTTTAGTAACATATAATTCTCCACAGAAGTCGATTTATATTCGCCAATAGTAACATAATGTCTGATTGGCTGTTGGCCGTTTTTCTCTTATATTGGCGAGACACTTGTTTCTATCTTTATAATTTCCTCGAAACATTTTTCAACGAATGCAAGACATATTTGGCGATGTGAATTTTGACGAGTATGTACAAATGGAAAACAATCTAACAACATCACCACAGTTGACAGATCAACAAATTATTGATGCTGTTACTGGCGCTGATAATGCTGATGATGAAGAAGCTAATGAAGGAGAAGATCAAGAGCAGCAACCACTCCCAACACAATAAGAAGCACTGACAGCTCTTAGCGTTGTGAAAACATTCTTTCTGAATGACGACAATGGTGAACCTCATGTCAACAACATTTCTACAATAGAGATATTTGATCAGCGAATTCATTAAAGCAAGTTAACAAGGAACACTCGATACATTCGTCACTAGACAGTAACTTAGAGCAACATTCCCTTCCCCCTTTTGAGAACGCGAAAACGGCCCTCTTCAGGGCCACCACACACTGATTGATATCTATACATTGAAAATTATGAAATATGGTATATATGTCCTATATAGTATGATTTGCTATGTTCGGCTTTAGTAACACAATTGGAAAACACCATGACATGTTACTAAAGCCGAACTCTACTGTATATTCTAAATATTTTTCTAGTCTTGACATAGGGAGAAGGAGTGGGGAGTGAATGGCATACTGTAATTTGAATATATTCTCTATTATCAACTAGCAATTCTGCAAGTTTATCTATGTATTATACCTCACAAGCAATAATTATAATATGCCAATTGAAAACAGTTTGCTTTTATATGCATTTTTGGCAAATATTATTATTATCTTTAATTTTTACACATTCTATTTATTGTAATGAATTAAATATATATTTTTAATAGAATCGGTTCTATATATTTGGAATATAATATTTAAACACATTTAACCTTACATCTTTTTAACAAGTTCGTAGAAATTATACAGGGTGTTTCACTTGATCTCGCCGCTAATTATATCCAAAGATGAGTAAAATTGATCGAGGTCTCTGGATTTGACAAAGGTTCCAAAAATAGGGCTACAATTATCAATATTTCCAAATTGAGGAAATCGATGTTTTCGAATTTGAAAAAGTTGTTCTTTGATCTGGCATTGGATTTGGTCTTACATTTCTGAGTTTTTCGTTGTGGCGACAAATTAAAACCCTAGTTAGTTCCTTTTTCACATTCCTAACTTAATCCTAACTTTAATCTTTGCTTTAAAAATAAATGAATCGTCCCAAACTCTTCACAGGTCGAAAGAGGAAGTTAAAATAAAATCTAGATAATTTATACATAGATTTTTATTTAACTATTATGTTCATCAAATAAAAATATTTTTAATTAGTTTATGTTTAGAGTTATAGCTATTTCCCCATTTTAGGGGAGCCTAAAATGGGGAAATGGCTATAACTTTTGAAGGAAGTGGAAATTGGGCAAAGTGATTGATGACGTTGTTTTATAATTGGTTTTAGTTTGTATCTTGAAAATTTCATTGAAATCGGTTGGATATTAAGTTTAGATACTTTTGGCATCATTTAGCATCATTTGGCATCATCGTCAAACTGGGTTTTTTTTGGAACTCTGCGGAACTTAATCCTAACTTTAATCTTAGCTTTAAAAATAAATGAATCGTCCCAAACTCTTCACAGGTCAAAAGAGGAAGTTAAAATAAAATTTAGATAATTTATACATAGATTTTTATTTAACTATTATTTTCATCAAATAAACAGATTTTTAATTAATTTATGTTCATCATATAGAATACAAATTTAGGGGCAGGATCAAGTGAAACGCCCTGTACATTATTATTTTATCGAGTATAATATAAAAAAGAGATGCTTCTAAAAGAATCAATTAGAATATATATATATAAATTCTTATTTTGATATTTCATGAAAATCTGTAGATAATTTAAAGATATATATTTTAATTATATTACGTATGCAATATTTCCATATAGTACACCAAAAGAAACATTCGTTACAATATAGTAATTATTAAGCATTTCAAAATGTATGCAATAAATCCTAATTGTGAAAAAATAGTGGTCCTAATTACCATAAACGTCTCCTTACCTAATTATATAGCTTATGAACAGAATGAAATCTGTCTATGTAAACGATGCGACCAATAATCTATTATGTATGCTTACTAGTTTTGAATAATTGCTGATGCATTACTCCACTGATTGTTGGTCCCATAGAAATATAAGAAGAATATATTCTTATCTCTGTGGTTGGTCCTATAAATGAACACACAAACAGCATTCTGACTATAGTCTACTTAAGTGATTCTTCATAATATATTGTGTAAATTAAAAGGCACACTTTTTAATAGACCTTTGTTAAGCAATTCTATCTCGACTGACAAATATTGTAATAGTTTCATAGGGCAAAAAAGGTACCTATTACAGTTTTATATTATTAGCCAAAAAGTGTTAGCTCATATCATAAAAGAATTGAAATAAGCGTAAAATGTGTTAGCTCTTAAAAAATATATTTGACTTGAGCTAACTATGTTTTTTAATATTGTA
>JAYRBW010063398.1:0-29789 GCA_036023295.1 Invenusta paracnida
GAAGAGAGGTAACCTTGCAACTTTTGCTGGGCAAGAAACTCGATCCATCCTACATTGGCCCGTAGGTGGTCGCGCGACTCGTCCGGTACTGTCTCATTAATGAGAAGAGGAAATCCCCTCTCCCCCCTGTTACGTGCGCCTCCTTCCCTACTACACAGACCATTTGTCAAACAGTCCCACCATATGCAAATATACATATGTTTGGCCCATTTGACTAATGGTTAACCATTTATATGTAATTTACAAATGGTCTGGACCATGTGTAAAATATACCTATATAATATATAATAATTGTAACTATAATAATATATAATTTAATTATAGTTCATACTTACTCTGTCAAAGATATCTATAATCTTAAAATTGTTGACCATACATAAAATTAGGCCAGACCTTTTCCTATTCTTACAAGCTAAATTGATTTTCACAATATCTCAAGGTCATATTGAAGTATTACAATGTCAAATGGACTAACCATATGTACATATATTTGCATATGGTTGAACCAGCTATTTCAAATTTGGAAGTATGACATAATAAAATTAAATGCATGTAAATTACTAAGTATGAATTGGAATTAAAGTTGTATATTAGGAATTATAATTAATATATTTTATATTAGAGAAGTAAATAAGATAATATGTACCTATTTAGTATACATATTTTTAATTTATGCTTAAAAAATTCTTTACAACATTTGAATTTGTGGCACTATTTGTAGTGTAACAACACTAATTGAGGGTTAGTTGGATTTTGTAGGTGACTTAGTTCATTTGTGATACACGAGAAGTAGGTGGTCTCTATCTTTATAATATTAAATATTGGGTTACTGGATGTCGAAAAAATTGTTTTCCTTGTAAACAACCATCAAACTAAAAATAAAAAAATGTCACTGAAAATTAGTAGTGCGGTCATAATAAAAATAGATTTTACAGTTTATATAACATAAAAACTTGAATGTTCTGTACATTTAAAGAGTTTAAACATTAAAACTATATAATATAGTAAATTTAGATAAAACATGTTTACACAATATATTTATATATCTGAAAAAGTAATATTTGCTGTTTATAAAATATAAATTAGGTAAAATAACATCCTTTAAACATTAACCATCAGTGCGCCCTCTCAGACCAAAACTTCCAAGCCTAAGGAGGACAAAGCTGAGTACATTAAGAGGGGCTTGCTCAAAATTATGCAAATGATCTGAGAACCAAGATTTATGAACTCAGAGAATGCCTGATCAAGTTTAACATCGATATCTGTACTATCTAAGTGAGAAAACTCAATAGCAGCCACAAAACCCCTCAGATAAGCGGTTACACCACGGTTAGAAAAGACAGAGGACCGGACAGCAGCGGCCGTATCATTAATGATGGAGGCCTCATTACCTTTATCAAAAACGACATTGGCTACCAGCACATTGATTTCAGTGACTCTACATTTGGATCAGCTCTTAAAGCTCAAGTGAGTAGCATCTGCAGGAATCAAGGGGAAGCCTGCCACTGCCATCAACATCTACTGCCCCCCCCCCCCATCAGATACACTGTGGACGAAAATAGGATCAGTGAATTTGAACCAAACCTACTTCTTTCCACGATGGGCCGCTGTATTTTCCTGAGAAACATGAACGCTCACTCCCCTCTCTGTGATTCCAGATCACCACATGATGAGATGGAAAGGTGCTCGAAGACTGGATGGTCACAAAGGGTTTCAGCTGTTTGAATAATGGAGAGTCAACTTGCATCAACAAAGCCACTGAGAACGGTAGCTCTCTCGACATTACTTTTGTCAGTAATGATTGGGTCAACAAAGAAGAATGGAACACCCTTGAGTCGCTTGGCTCCGATCACACACCTATCTTGTTGACAATTGTTTTTGAACTTGACATTCTTTGTGGCCCGCTCATACCTAGAAGGATTTGGAAATGGAAAAATGCCAACTGGGAACAATTCACACAGTATGTGGACTCGAAGGTAGATGTTTCTCCGTTGACAAAGACAACAAATCATACAAACCTTTCAGCATGGCTATTCTTGAGGTAGCCCACAAACACATTGGAAGATCTATTTTCAAAAATCCCAAAAGACCAGGACTCTTACCAGATATCAAATCCACGATCAAGAACAGAAACTGCCTGAGAAGGCTCGGACCAGAGAGGAATGGATTGCTTAAGTTCAAAATGTTCGCAAGATGATCAATACTAACAAAGAACAGCAATGGCACGACCTGCTTGACGAAGCTGATTTAGTCAGGTCGCTTAGCGTCAATATTTTGCTTAATCGTTACCACTGCTGATAAAAGCACCAAAATTTCAGAATATGTTTATATGGTGATAGATATCGATCTTAGAGTATAAGCCCCGAATTTTTTGGGGGTTCACCATCTATGACGTCATAATTCAAAATGGCGGCCAAAATGACCATAAAACTGGGTTTAACTCAAAAACTAAGCATTTTAGAGCTTACAAATGTATTATCAACTAAGATAAATATGCATATAATCTATCACAAAAAATATGTTTCAATGTTCTCAGACCTATTGATGACGTCATAATTCAAAATGACGGCCAAAGTATGATTATAAAAGCGTTTTGCGACCAAACTAAGCTATTTAGAGCATATAAATGTAGTATCAATAAATATAAACATGCATATAATCTATCAGATAAAATATGTTTCAATGTTCTGAGATCTATTGATGATGTCATAATTCAAAATGGCGGCTAAAATAAGATTATAATAGCGTTTTGCAGCCAAACTAAGCTATTTAGAGCATATAAATATATTATAGTCGAATAGAAATATGGGGTCAATTAGCCTATTCATACATATTATATATCTCTACTATTTATAGATAAGCCATAAATAGAATTTAGGCTGAGGGTCGTACCCATACAGATTATAATATGACGTTAAAAATAGAAAACCATTAAATTTAGAGCCAGATATTATATTATATTGCACACAAATAAAAATTGGGTCAATTAGTTGAATTATTTAAATTACAAATTCCGCTGATGCTACTTTAGAGCATACTTTGTAATAAAAAATAAAAATGTGAAATGGCCAATATATCAGAAAATTATTTAAAAAAATTATTTGAATAACTACAATATAATTTAAATGGTACAGATACAACTCAATTTTTAAGCAAATAATAATAAATACAGTATCTAACAGATTGTTCTGTGATGTCACTTACAGTAATTAACATTCAGAAATGTTTTAAAGAATACATTTACACTTGCAAAGTGGTGAGTAGTCCAGATTTGCTTTGCCACATTTGCATTTGGAGCAGTCCACTTTACAGGAGCATTTGATCAGCTCCCTGGACGATCTTGAAACCTCAGGAATTGTCACCCAAACAGGTACCCATGACTGAATTTTGAATTATGACGTCATCAATAGGTCTGAGAACATTGAAACATATTTTTTGTGATAGATTATATGCATGCTTATATTAGTTGATAACACATTTGTAAGCTCTAAAATGCTTAGTTTTTTAATTAAACCCAATTTTATGGTCATTTTGGCAGCCATTTTAAATTATGACGTCATAGATGGTGAACCCAAACAAAAATTCGGGGCTTATACTCTAAAATCGATATCTATCACCATATAAACATATTCTGAAATTGTGGTGCTTTTATCAGCAGTGGTAACGATTGAGTGTCTAAGCGATCTGACTAATTGAAACACCTCCCCTGATAAAGTCTAGAGTCATCAGATCGTTGAGCTGCTTGCCGGCAACCAACAACCTAAACGAAGCACTGATCTACAAAGGAAAAGAACACATTACCAGCAAAAGTAAGGCTGACACACTTGCCAAATACTTTGCTAGTACAAACAGATTGAAGTTTGACAAACAGGACCGGTGCCACGTGTCTGCCATGAGATTGCGCCTCTTTGAACCCTATGAATATCCGAGAGTATTCCCTTCATGCTTTATGAGTTGGAAAAAGTCATCAAAGACATGAAAGCCAAATCTGCAGACGGGTCGGATGAAATCAACCCTCAGTTTTTTTAACACCTCGGTGGCAAGGCAAAAGAATGCCTGCTTCAAAGAATCAACAAATCGTAGCAATCCTCCCTTCTGCCTACAAGAATGACGCAATGCAACTGTCATACCTCTCCATAAGTCAGGCAAGCCAGCAAATGACATCGAGTCTTTCCGTCCTGTTAGCCTAACCTCCTGGATTGCCAAAACAATGGAACGTATGGTCAGAGAACGGCTCTACTTTATGGCAGAAGAGAGAGGTTGGATGTGCTACGATCAGGCTGGGTTTCGAAATGAACATTCTTGTGAGGATCAGATTCTGCAATTGGCCCAAGATATCAGCGATGGGTACCAACAGAAGCCACCAATACGAAGTATTCTTGTCACCCTGGACTACTCCAAGGCTTTCGATCGGGTTTGGAGAGAAGACTTGCTATGGCACCTATGGCGCTGGGTGTACCTAAGCGCTTTGTCCGCTGGATTTCCGGCTTTCTCTACAATAGCCAAGCAAGGGTCAGCATAAACGGCTGCTACAGCAAAACTGTCATCCTCCGCCAAGGCGTCCTCCAAGGGGCTGTTCTCTCACTGCTGCTGTTCACGCTTTTCCTGAATTAAAGTGAGCATGTATGCTAATGACATTGACATCTGGGCGCAAAACGTGTCCAAAGGAGCCTGCAGGGACATCCAATGTGGAGTATATGCCATCCAGAACTGGAGTTCCCAAAAGAAACTTACTCTCAACCCAAGCAAGTGTAAAGTCTGCTGCTTCACAAACAACACCAACGAAGCGCAGTACGACCCCACGGTAACTATTGCTGGGCAGAGACTCAAGATAAATCACAACCCCACTTTCTTGGGAGTCACTTTTGACCGCGCTTTGTCTTTCAAGGAACACGTCAACCGAGTCACCAGCAAGACTAACTCATGACTGCGCATGCTTGGAGCCCTTTTAATAAGTCCTGGGGCTGGAGCAGGAATCATATCAAGCGGATCTACTATATTTTCTCCAGATGTGTTCTCGACTACTGTGGAGCTGCGTGGGAACCTTTTGCCGCCAATTCTACTATGGACCATCGAGAGCGTGCACAGAATATAGCCCTTAGAATCGTCACTACCAACTCGCGACCACTCTTATTGAAGCACTCCAACTGTAAGCCGATGTGATTTTCTACTCCACACACTCGAAGAGAACCATAGCCAAGTCATGGGAGAAAACTCTCCGACTTACGCTCCCCAACCCAAGATGTGACCTGGCAGAGAATAATGTGCGGCACCGTTTGAAGTCTCGTAGCAGCTGGAGACAGAACGCCCTCAGCATCATCAACACCGCAACAATCATACTGGTTACTGCAACTTGCCAGGCAATGAACTGGCCGACCAGGCCACCAAGAGCGCCGTTCATGCACCTGGCGTTTTCAAAGACAACATCAGCTGGGCAACCGCGGTCTCCGTCATCAATTGCGAAACCCTCGACCCTGCTATAATAAACCCTCGATTTAAGATTGTATACGGTAGTGGAAAGAAAACCAAAATCAAACTTGTCAGGAAGGATGAAGTGCTCCTTGCCCAAATCCGGTCTGAGCACTTCCTTCAATTTGCGACTTACAGGGCGCTTATCCGTCCGGGAGAATACCCCATGTGTCCCCACTGCTCCAAAAACTGTAGAGCAATGGCTAATGGACTGCCCGCTCGGATAAACCACCGCATCCGAATCTTTGGGAGCCCCCAACATTGGGGCTTTGGGACCCTCATGACCCATCTAAGCCAAGTGGTGGCATTCCTCCGCGTGGGAAACCACGTGTGACGCCTGCACCTCTCAAAGAAACAGCAACGAATTAATCCAAGGCCTAAGGAACCTCTCACCTGAAGAAAGAAAGACGCACAAGTATCCTTTCAGCCTTGATGTTGTTGCCCGGTATATTTCGATACCAGCCAAAGAAGTCTCGAAAACACGACCGACAGGCTAAGGGACAATCCCAACATCTGTAAACCAATGAATCCCACGAACATAGAAAAACTACTGAAATGCATCCTTCTCGACACCTACTTAGAATTTGAAGGTGTTATTAGTTCCAAAAATAGTTCTTTGGAATCCACAAAGTGCCACCAGAAATGCATAGGAAGCAATATACACTGACGATTCAAAGAACACACAACTGACAGTCACAGTTCCGTATTTAAACACTCCAAGACCTATCAATCTACATTCACACCAACAATCCTAGCAAAGTAAACCGAAAACATCAACATTCGCTTTTTAAGGAAGCAATCTACACACGAAACTTGTAGCCTCAAATTAACAGTAAATTCGAAAAAGAGGAACTTAACTACCTAATTTACTAAACTCTAGTGCTTTATCTGAATACAAGGTAATACCGTCTAACGTCATTCCCCGTATTTGTTATTTCTATGTTTTTCCTTTAATCCCTTTAACTCAATCCCTCTTCAGTCTATGTATTATGTTACACACTGTAACTTAATCTGTCTCTTAGTTCATTATCGATTTTATCCTTTATTCACATCTATATATCTTTCTAGCAGCTGTTAACTCTGCTTCCGTCTTCTCCTTAATACGTTAGATCATCCAAACATATTATTCCAAATAATCTTCACTGTATGTATATACGCCTGCTACTACCTTTCGTGTGCATTACATTGCTCTCACTTGAAAAAGGAAGTGTCTTCCGAAAATTTGCATAATAACAAATTATATTAAAAGCCAGTGCGTTTTATTAAATTTACCGAGATTTATTCAACTAATTATTTTCTCTACACTTTTGAAAATAGGAAAAAAATTGCATATATAGTTTTCAATAACAGATACAAGCGTTCTATAATATGCCTTTTTCTTTGATGTTACACCTAATACAATAGATTTAGTTAAAATAGTTGTTACAGTTGCGATACTCCTAAACTGCCAGAAAATATTGCTGCAAGTGGAACTGCTATCAATCCACTTGTTCCAATAATAACTTCACCTACAGAACTTAAAAATACAAGAGAAATACCTACTAGTTTTATACAAGTTTTTATACCTACTAGTTTTCTTTTGTAGTTGAATCGGCTTTCCCCACTTCTTTAATATCTTCTTATAATGGTTTAGTTCTTTCTCTAATTCTTCTTTCTTTCCTAGAACGTGTCTAGATCTTTATCTATTTGATTAGTTACAGCTTTCAGATTTCTGTTTTTCACACTTTTTCATTTTCTTAGGAAAAGTTTTACTATTTAAAATAAAGAAACATGCTCATTTAAGTGAATAAATTCAAAGAGTTAGATGTATTTTAATCTTCCTTATCTCTCATAATGTCTGCTTTAATTGTTTTCAGTTTTAACAAATTTTCTCCTTGAATTGAAACAATAGTTTCTTAATAATATATTCCTCTATCAATTTTAAATCTACAATCGGTATCAAAATCAATTACAAAAGAAGTATTACATATTTCTTGTTCTCTAGTATTAAGCATAAATAAATATGGATAATTTTATAAATATTCAATATGAAAAGCAATAGAATAAAAAATAACTATCTTAAATGAAAATTTACTTTAAATCAACATATTTTTCATTTTTACAATTTTTTTGCTTTTAAAATGGCATTAATTCTTTCCCTCGAACGTAAAAATACATGGAATACTTTGAAAATAGTGAAGCTTCTTGCACGTGAATGATGAAATTTCTTTGCGGGGAATAAAAAAGAGCTAATATGGGTATTAGTGAATTCACAGCTGAAGGTGATGGATTTTTTATTTATTATCATCCATTTTAACTAAAATTCCTCGAATGTTGAATACTGGAGCAACTATTACTAAAGATAATAAAGAGTTAATATCTTCAGGTGCAAAAGCTGCTTCCTCTATTGAAAACGCAGGAACAGCTATTTCAAATATGTATAATTAAATATTTCAATGAATTAAAGGAATTAGAAATAATACGAGAAATCAGAAATAAGATTGATTTGAAGAAGAAAGGATGAAGACAACGCAGGCACCACCCATCTTAAAGAGGATTACTACTCCAACAATAGAAACTCCAGTAGTAAAAAGCTATTTTTATGAAGGAGGAACAAAGTTCAAATTATTGGTTAAATATTTGATCATAAAAATACTAAAACTTTTCGAAAGATAATGGAAGAAATTCTACAAAAATTGCTTGATAATGCTATTGTACTTGACCCAAACAAAAATTATAAAATAGCATTACACATTTTTTTTTCAGTATACAATTTCATATGAAATGTTACAGCTAAAAATAACAAACTGCAATATACAGAAGGGAATGATTCTGAAATTTTAACCTTTCCAGAAGGTTGTTATGAAATTGATCAATAAACTAATTATATATCCTCAAAAATAGGCAGAAAAAAAATTTAAACCAGAAATATCACTGAATAAAGTTAAATTAATATTAGATAAAAAATATTGCTGAACCTTTAGGATATGAAAATACGAAATATCCAATAACAACCATAGCACCAACCAGAGAAAACCTTCAAAATGATATAAATCAAATCAATATTCAATGTAATATAATTGATGGGGGATATCTCGCTAAACACAGGGGAATTGTAATGAATAGTTTACCAGCTTTTAGTACTGAACTAAGAGATAAAATTATTGAAACTCAATTTAAACCTATATATTTTCCTTTAAACAGTAAAGATATTAGCAATATACATTTAGATGTTAAAGATCAAAATGGAAATTACATGACTTTGGAGATGAAGAAATTACAATTCAACTACATCTTAAACAGGTGTGAACCCCTCTCCGAAGGAAATAAGTGGAAGCACCCGCATTATGCAAAGCGTAACACGGAATAAAAGGAAACTGATAGTTCAATTTCACCTTTTTATCTCTAAAGAAAATGCCAATTGAAAAATTAATATATAAAATTGTTAAAGTGATAAAGGATGGAAAACCAAAACATATTATTTGAAAATAAAAAGTATTTCATCTCAAAAAATAAAATAAAATTTTACAAAAATAAACAAACGCATTCAATTGATACTAACATTTTTAAATCCATAAATGGTAAAGGGGGTTTTTACTTCTTCGAGCTTTAATCTTTGGAAAAATTGCTGCAGCAAGCAAAGTGGCAGGTGTTGCAGGAGTTGCTAAAACAGTACACGATAAACAAGCAGCGGAAAATGCACAACAAGAAGCGTAGAGGCATAATAGAGCAATGGAGAATCTTGGCTCAGGATTTGTTTGAGTTGATGGACCTAAAACAGGTTCTAGATTGGCTATAAGGAATGGATTCGCCGCCATAATTAATACAGTAAAAGATTGCAGTAAAAAATTTCAAAAGAAACAAGGAAATCTATAAAAGAAGGATTGATTAATCTTTCTGATAATATACACATAGAAAAAAAGGTAATGGATTATTTCTCTCACCTAGAAAAGGAGGGGTTAATTTAAATGGAATATAGTGAAATATTTCCTAAGAAGATAGTAAAACTTTAGCGTTCAAAATAGTCAAATTTAATCACGATTCAATATTTCCGAATCCTCTTTTAATGTGTAATAGGTTTCTATATTATATGAAAAACTATATATTAATACTACGACACCTGAACAAACATATTATCAATTTTTACAAGAAATAGAGTAAATTCTTAAAGTTAAAATTGAAGAACTATATAATTCTTATAATGAAGAATCATCAATTGTTGAAGGGAATTAGTTAATTGCAGAATATAAAACAGTTCAAATCTATAAAACTAAACTAATAGATGTTGTGATAACTAAAAATCAAAATGATTTAAGTTTTTAAAATATAGATAAAAAATGAAAAATCTGATAATTTTTTATGAATGTGCAGGGCAAGAACTTTAACAAGATTTCTTCACAAAAGGTAGACATTTCAATTGTCATTGTATATATCAAACACAATATTTCTATGGATTAGATGGCAAATATATTACAGGGTTCAGTTTTTTTGGAAAAACCCAGCCGCTGACTTTTTGGAAGCTTCTGCTAACTCTAAATATTTTAATAAGCAGATGCAACGAATTGTGCCTATAGTATAAGAAGATCAGAGAAAAGTCTCGAACGATGACTTTGACAAATTTATTGTTTGAGAAAGTTGCAGTCGATAATTGCTGATGTTGTACTACTTGAAAGTCTGAATTTTGAAATAATTATAACTTAAAACGAAAGCTGAATATGATCCTAAAAAATAATAATACCAATAATCGCGCGTAGCGCAAATTTTTTCAACTGTTTAATACTGGTTTATGCAACAATAAAATTTGTTGTTTTTAACAGTTTTCTCCCGCTGACCTTTTTATGGAAACCGGCTGGTTTCGCAAACTTTTAACATGATTTTAAAAAGCCCCAACTTTTGCTGACCGAAATGAACCCTGTATTAAAAATGCAAATTGTTTAATCTCATTTGAGTTAAATGCTAGAAATTGTTGTTCAATCTATAAATCATGGAATAGATAAGGATGAATTTAAGAAGAGTTTAAAAATATATGGGCTAATCGTGATAACTATGGCTATGTTTATATTAATATTAGAAAACTTGCAGGAGGAAATTTATGGTAGATTTACTAGCATAGTTACCATACTAGTTTCACTGGCTAAGTAATAAAACTTTATTTTTTATTATTAAAAAGAGATGACAGAATCAAAAAGAATTATCGATTCAATCTACAAACTTCAAGAAAGTCACCAGTTTAAATATCCACAGGAAAAATCTGACTTCACTAAAATTGCTTTAGCAACTGGAACTAGTACACAAATAAATTCCGCCAATGGAACTTTATAATTTGAAATTAATAGTCATGTCGATTGGCTTATATCTTCTTAAGAGTTTTATAAGATGCAAATTTGCAATTAAACATGCTACGAATGGTGCACTTCCTACAGGAAATGTAACGTTGATGAATGTTTCCCATATTTATTCAAAAATATGAAACTATATTGAAAACTGTTTTACTACCTGAGATTTAAGTGGATAGATTCCAGATATTGGGGTCGTATGCAGAATCACAAATATTAGATTATATCTGTCTAATCTAACGGTTTTTAGACTCACTGAATCTAATCGGTATGCAGAAACAAATTAGAGTGAATAAATTAGACTAGATCGATTTAATATTTTAGACCGCGCACGGGCAGTCTAATTTTGATTAGAGTGACTGCTATTGGCTGCCCGAGGGTCGTATAAGTGGATAAAAGTTGTTAAATATAATAGTGTTGTTCATAATAATGTCATGATGTAATTTCTTTCCATTTTCCCTCTCTTCTACTTGCCGAGCTTGCCTTACTATCACTCCCTTTCAACACTTCGATGTTATATAATACTAACTCCACCAATCTTTTCGACTCTTGTGTGCTAAAACTTTCTTTCTTATCCATTTTTTACTGTTCCATATTTTCCTATTAATTTAATCACAACTTTTTTCGACACACCTCGATACGCTCGATGCCAATAAAAACTGGGGGCTGAATCCGCAGTTTAGTATGTATTAACTGTACATTAATACATCAATATAATTAACTGATATTAACAATAAAACATCGATTTTGTTTACTATACTTATTAGCCAATCCGCTGACAATTTATATTGCCAACACAGCCTAGGCAGTCGCGTGCGCCTTTGTCTGACGCTTTAGACTAGAGCATAGAGTAATTATAACATTACTCTATTATATGTATAATCATTACTCTATGCTTTAGAGCTTGCGTAGCTAAGGTCAATATCACGTGCACGCAGTGGATTTTCCGAAATCTATAAATAGAGCTCGATCTAATGTTAGAGTGTGACTCTGCATACGGACGCTGAATCTAATCTAACATTCCACCGTTCTAATCTAATATTTTAGATTAGAGTGGTCTAATATGTTGCATACGGCCCCAGGCTACAAAAAAATGAATTTTGACAGAAAAAATATCCGCAAGCTTATTTATTACTGCTCGATAAGGAATCTAAAAGAAACTGAAGCGACAAAGGAGATGAATGAAGCAATGGCTGGTGTATACAAACCTGCCAGCGCTGGTTTAAAGGCGGTTTCCACAACAAACCATTTTTTTGCCTTTGCGAATATAAATAGGAAATGTCGTTGTCGAGGGGTTTCCATTGCACATTTCTGTCGCTCTGAACAGCAGCGGTGCCCGCACTTTAGGACAAATAACTCGAGAGAAGGGATGAAAATAACTTACATGCTTGAAACCCAGCATTTTATGTACATCATCTCATATCCAGATAACAAGGTTACATGGTTCAAGTGGAGTTCATAAAGCAACTTGTATAAAATGGGGAAGATAATCGTTTCACAACTCTAGAATGAATTCGCATTTTTGTAACTATGACAGTATTTATGCCTAAAATGAGACTAAGACTTCAAGAGTTCTATAACACACCTCATACATTGACAGAACACACGCTTTGCGGATTTGCTTATTTAATTATTGGAATTGCTTACAACAAAGCATTTCTTGACATAAAAATGATTTCCTTATTTTAATCGGCCCATCCCTCTAAAATTACATTCATATATTGTATATATACAGTATTGATCCTATCTGGCATGTACTATCATAATCATATACATAAAGCTGCAACTGTAACCAATATAAGTATTATTTTAATTAACATTTAATGATATAAACATTATATATTAATATTTTATTTATTTAGTATAATTTATTTGTGTTGTAAACTTGTCTAACTTATGGCACACATAAACCTCGGTAAATTCTTGTGCATACCCAAACTTTGCCGCCCTTTTATTACAAAAATTAGACTTTTCACCCCTCTTACATTTGGAACGGAAATCGGTATGCAGTATTTAGATAAAGGCGTGTGTAGGACTTGCAATCCTGTAAGTTGCAGACAGAAACGCACAGAATTGGAAGGAATTTTGCCTAGTTATTAGTTTTAGTAAATTTAATTCTATGCAGCAATGTTCCTGCTCTATAATAATCTAGGCCAGAGAAGTAATCTCGTTAAGTAGACACGTAACCAATGCACGGAAATCTCTGCAGGCCAATACATCGATCCAACATGTAAACAGCATTCGGTGCAGTGACTTAAGTGACAGTTATGCAGTACGTGAGTGTGTTTTCTGTTTTGCCCCCTGTATATTACAGTGTTATCATTATCCCTGCACACAGCTTTATGCAAACACCTCTCGTCTACATGAAAGAATATATTACCATGACGTGGCCTAATCCACGTAGCACAAGGGAACTGTTATACCCACCCTTCTTAAATATATGTACATGCAGTGCCAGAGAAGCTAAAATGTAAATAAAGTTGGCGGCAAAATGAATCATGCATTTCTCTCCGAGGTTCAATATAGTCGAAATCAGTATAAGTTTAACAATATAGCCTATAAGATTCTATTTAGTGTTTTCGAATTGGTATGAACTTCAATATTAGTTCGCTGGCATATAAATGGATTTGTAAGAAAGCGTTTTACCACAATATTTCTGCCCTATCTTTTAATTGACTTAATTTACATTTTAACTGAAGCTCCTTCTATTTCTTATATGGAATTAGTGCCTATAACGTCAAAATGAGAAAACCCAAACCTCTTTAAATGCTGCATATTAGTGCAATGAATTTCACTTGTAAATATAAAGGTAATATATTTATTTATGTTTATATTATAAAGTTAATGTTAATCTATGTGTAAAATAAATATACTTCAAATAATTTCATGTGCATATCTACATCTACATGTATACCATAGTAAAGGGAACTAGATTTGTTCCACTAATTTGGATAATAATGGAACCTCGGATAAAATTGTTATTATAAGACTGGAGACGTTCGTAGCTTCCTCAGTGCAGAAGTGAAATGGTTACAGCTTTCAAGTAGATAATATGTCAAAGCAACAAAGGTCAAAGGTGTTATGATTATGCTATTCTTAGATTTGTGACTCACAAGTGTAATTTATCAGGATAAAAATGATTATGTAATAAATGGTACTACTGATAATAGAGAAAAGTTAGTTACTTACACAAGTTACACAAAGTTTACACAAACATAACTTTCAAGCCGTCAACTTAATATTTACAAGATTTCACCGTGGCTGATACATTCTCGTTCAACGTTTCTTCGTTTTGCGTCGTTACATCAACGAAATAATCAAACGAAGGTTTCAATCAATTCTACGAAAAACTGGTCTGAGTGAAGAAGTAAAACTTTGGTTCGATGCGGGCAAACCATCAAAAGAAAGAACATACGTCCTCCGAATTGCACAACATGCCAGACTGCCGAGTTGAAGAACCAATGCTCATCCAAGTTTCTTATATATGAAATTACTTGCAGCTACTGTCAACATCGATACATTGGAGAGACAAAGCGTATGATCGGTCAGAGAGAACGGCCCAGGTTTCAGCACAGTCAGAGACCACTTCAAACAAGAACACAAAGACAGTTCTCGGTACACATGGCGGGTCCTTCACCGTGACCTCCGAAACGACGAAAAGAGAAGAAACGTTGAACAAGAATATCTCAACCACTGGGAAATTCTTCTAAATATGAAGTTGACGGCTTAAAAGTTATGTTTGTGTAAACTTTGTGTAAATTATGTAAGTAACTAACCTTCTTACTTTATCTATTATCAGACTTGCCATATTCATTACATAATCATTTTTAACACCTTTGATGCTTTGACATGTTATCGACTTGAAAGCTGTAACCATTTCACTTCTGCACTGAGGAAAGTTCAAACGTAACGAAACGTTTGCAGTCTTATAATAATCATTTTATCCGTGAAGATAGTCTTTTATTTTTATTTTGTATACCATGTTATGTTGGAAAAAGAACTCAAATAATCAATGAAATATTTTCTAGGAATTCACTCAGGAGATATAATGTCCCGGGAAATTGTATATTTCGAAAAAACTAATACCCACACGTCAAGTATAAACGTCTGCTATAGTATATATTATGTATGCTTTAGCATTCTCTTGATTCACGAAAAAGGGAGGAATATTATAGATCCTGAGTGAATAGTATACCTTACATAAATCAACGATTCATCATGATTTATGTATGTAATATGTATATTGAACTATTTGATTTAATGTTTAATGTATAAATAGAAATAATCTTTTTCTTCAAAGCTGTTTTATTTCAGTTAATAATAATAACATTAAATTGCTACACAACAAAAATCCTACAAATGTAAAAGTGATTAAAAAAAGTAATGAATGAATAATAAAGGAAGAATAAAAAGAAATATAAATGAAAGCAGTAAAATTAAAATGCAGAAAATAGGAAATATTTAAATAGTTTAATTCCAAGCTTTTTTCAGAAAAGAACTTCATCAAGGATACAATAAACATGATTTAGATAAAACACAGTTTACAAGGTAATATACAAGTTAAAACACAATTTATTAAGTAATATACAAGTTAAAACACAGTTTACAAAGTAATACAAGTTAAAACAAATTAGAAGGCAGTTTAGTAATTACATTTTGCATAATCAATAACAGTCTAGAATATCAAGTTAAACGAATTTAAGACAGTTCAGAAGAGAATACATTAATACCAGAAACATACACAATCATGGTCTGAAAATGAAAGGTTACACAATACAATTAAATTATGGACAGAAATTGTACTATTAAATTGTTCAGCTTACTACGTATTTCTATTTATAGATGGTTTCAATTTCTCAATAAAGTGGACTCGATAATGGTTAAAATCCAGTCGTTGTATGGCCGTGGAGAGAAAGTTGAATGAGACGAGGTGCATTGATTGTGCTATGTTACTATTGTAATTTAGTTACTAAACACATGTTTATTGTAGTGCTTATAATCCCAGATGAATGTCTTAACTGGCAAAAACTTGCAATTAAACTATTGAAATATATTTATTTTAAACATTATTTATTGGTTAATATTATTTAAAGCTACATTAACAGTCTAATTTCTAACATTAATATGTTAACCGCAAAAATATTAAACCAGTGGTATGAATTGTATATAAAAATATATAATGTTACTTTTACTACTCAAACAGTCATGAGTAACACAATGTTAACATACGTATTTTACTAACAAGGAAATATTGTTATCAACTGTTGATAAACTTGTCGTATATAATTAATCAATTATTCACATTCAAACTATAGGGACTGTATTGATATCTAAATCATTTGAATACGATATTATTCAAGATGCCAGGTTCTATGGCGACATGCCGAAAATTATACTGCATTTATATAGTCCGGTTATAGCTGAGGAGGTGTATGCAAGTGAAAAGCGCCGGCTTGAAGGACCTCCAAATCTGAAAGCATAAATAATATCTAAATAAAAAAAGTGGATTGCTGCCGTGTTTCTGCCGTGGATAGAATACTTTATGAGTATTTTACTGTTTCGCATATTGATAGGTGAAACTTGTGTGATTTTGACCAGTTTACATAAAAAGGCATATTTTTCAGAAATTAAACGTATTGTTGCATATCGTTTTGTTCAGCTAATTCTTATCTACGTCTTACAATCACTATTTGCTGTATGCATAATAATGTTTACCGTCGAGATGGAATGGAATATCAGTTGCTACCCTAATTTTTGCTATAAAATAGTCTTGATAACGATATTCCAATATATCTGCATAATAAATGGTGTGATTTATGACTCTAATTATGCTAGTAAGACGTAGATGATAACTAGATGGACAACATTCTTATTAAAAATACGAATAATACGTTTAATTCCTGAAAATTATGCTTTTCATGTAAACAGGTCCAAGCCACACAATTTTATCCAATTAATATGGGAAACAGTAAAATGCTCATAACATATTTTATCCACGACAGAAATCCATTTTTATTTAGATACAAGAGAATGCAGTAACTAAACATGCAATACAATAAAAAGCAACATTAATATACCCAATAATACAAACTACGAATCACAATCATTGATATAGCATCCTGTCTATCGTATATGATCGGTGGACCACTCCAGATTATTGGCTATACAGGAGTACAACCAGATGCAAAAGTAGTCAGATTAGTTATCCATATTAAATAAATGTGATGTTGTACGATCGAAAATGTACATGTAGATGCTTAAAGTGTGCAAAAGAAAATGCTATTCTCACCCGGACCAGTTGGCACAAAGAAGGGAGTAGGGGCGCCGGCGGCGTGGTTGACAGGCGCAGGTGGCATAAACCCAGGCATGGGTGGGAGTAGGTCGGCTGGAGAGGGGCCAGAGGTAGACTTCGAGGTCTGATGAGCGAGGGTGTTCACATAGCGGTTCCTAGGCTGGCGGCTTGCCAAAGGCGGCATTCCACCACCCGACATGCCCATGCCACCGCTTGGAAGGCCCGCCGGTTTGGGCGGTGGGGGAAGCGGCTGACTGGCCTCTTCGGGAGCAGTGGAGTCCACCCAATGCCCCTTCACTGGGTCCCATACGATCTGAGGTAGGGAGTCGTAACAAAATTCCATGAAGACTGGTAGCACATAATTATGTAGTATTGGAAAGATAAATAATTTATGTTTTTGTCCACATCGTGGACATTTCTAGGGTTTTTTTTAAAAAAGAATACTAAAAAATATTAATTGGTATGAAGAGAACATCAAGCTAAAATACGTAAATAAGGAAAACCAAATTTCATGACTTTTCCGGGTTTTCCATGACTGCGGAAACCCTGTTTCTATCTACTAAGTAGACCTGTGAATTAATTTGGTCGAGGCACAATGCAGTCAATATTGAACACATGTTTTCTAGCGTATACGCCGTACCAGGGTAACCATTTATATTTAGCGAATTAATAAATAACACAATAAATAGGTACATGGTTCATAGCAGATGATTGAAATTAATTTCCCTCACTATGATATCTACATATAGTTTTCGCTATCCTTGCACAATTTATATAAAAACACATTTTAAAATCCACAAAAAAAATTTTTTTTTAGATAATACAACTTTGTGTTGCAATATGCTGTGTACACAAATGATTATATTATAATTTAATAATTATCAACATTACACAGTAAATCTTGCAGATAATATAGATACATACATAGATACGATTTTGCCACATACAGGCATCCGAACAGACATTCTAAAATTTCCAGAAAAAACATTATCTTACTCGCACGTAGTGCGGACATTTTTTAAAATTTTATTACCTAGAATGCATATAAATGAGTGTGACAGATATATCTTATAATATATTATGTTGTTCGAGAAACTACTTTCATAAGACACAATTTTCAAAATTATAATTCACAGGTTAATCTAATTATCTCGGAAATATCTTTGAAACTGTATATTGTATTTATTGAATATAGCAAGCAATGTTTCATCATTGGTTTCAATGAGACACCCTTAATCAATAATCACACCCTTTAAACTCCATTGATTTATTACAATATATCGAATTTTGACATATGACAATGATTTTCGTTGACATTCCCTGTTAAACCATTTTTTTAATTTATACTAAAATAATAAATATATTGGTTTTTGATATATGACAAAGATTTTATATTTCAATGACATTGGATTTTTAATCCATTTAAAAAAAATTATACAAAATAAAAAATTTCCCTGACTAATTTTCAATTTCTCTGACTTCCCTGTCCCCTTTCCATTTCCCTGACCATTATGAACCATGTAGGTATTATGCGTACATTAATTAGTGTGCAATGGAAAATATATCCTTTAAATATTAGACTAATTGTAAACCCAAATTCGTAAATAACGAATACGACGATTAGTAAGTTTTCTTCAGTTAGTTCTTCTCTGGGAATTCGAGCTATCTTTCATCTCTTATTTCATTTCTATCCACTAAATAAAACCAACTTATAGTTCATACATTCCCAGCTTTGTGATTCAAGAGTATTATTTATATTACCCACAACCTGATAAAGAATACACATAAAAAGAGACAAACAAAATTAAAAAAACGTCACCTCAGAAATCGTAAGAATTTGATTTTCGATGTGAGAAACATTTAGGACAATATTATATTCGGAAAGTTAGTCAAAATTCTAGCGGCAGCCATATTTTGGAATATGTTAGCCGATAAACAGGGGCAACTTTTAAAACATAGAATCACAGCATTAATAATAACCAGACTGAAGTAGTTAAGGAGATGGGTACATACCGCCGGCTTGCTATCGTCCGGTAAATGCACCTCTTTGGGTCCATTCGTCTTCCTACTGAACCGACCAATAAGACCAGAGAACCAGCCGTCGCCTTGCTGACCCTGCTGCTGCCCACCAATTTGTTGGTCTGTTCCTCCGGCGCCGTCAGTCATACCGGCGTCACTCGGTTGCTGTGACGACGACGGTGGCATCTGCTTGCTGTTGGCATCCTGCTGCTGGGTGATGGAGTTCTGCCGAGACCGATTCATACCACCGCCGGCAGAGCTCGTCTGACTCGTTGTGCGTGATCGAGTGGGTCGTGTGTACGCCTGGTTTCATTGGATGGTTTCATTGAAGAGTTGTAGTCACGTGACTATACTATTGATTGGTGCACGCCGAGAAATACGAGTAACTAGAGACGCGCTAACTAATAATAATTAAACTCAAATATCGATTCCTCTAATTTTAACACACAAACAAGGAAATCCCATTACGGCGTTTAAATTGAGTCTAAATTTGAATTCCTTATTTAGGTTAAATTAGATGTATTTTAAAATTTCATACAGAGAATATTACAGAAAAATATAAATTGAGACATTACTATAAACAGCAGTAAAGTTGTGTAAAATTAATATTGATTGCACATATGTAGTTGGGTCACGTAATTAATTATTCCCCAAAAAAATACTGACTTCTGATTGGTTATATTTAGCCTGGAGACAACCGAAAACAACACGTCGATATCTTATTTGAATGAACAATATCACAAGATTAAAGACATCTACCTACAAGGCTGCTACATTTTTTCATTACAAAATTCTCGACTTAAACAGGCAAAAGTAAGTAAAGAGCAAGAAGACAACATCATCTTGTAATAGAAACCAGTACGATTTCGTTCTTTAATAAGTCGTGAACGATAAAATTACCTTATTAAATAATAATATAATTGGAATGTTAATAAAGTTTCTAATTGCAATCGCCGTCTTCACTTCTCTTTTTTTCGCAAACTTTAATTGGATGCAGTGACCTTTACAAGTTCTTCTTTCCGAACTATTGCTCACACCGTGAGAGTGTTTGAGCCCTTTGAAGAGCACAGAACTGTTTGTGACACTGACTTGCTTCCTCGATAAGAGCTCAAATGCCCCTGGAAATATGTTTAGCTTGCTTGTACCTTTTCTAATGGAAGATGCTGATTGGAGATCAATGCATAAATTAAATCGCGACATTAGAGTTCAAGATCTGACGATAATTCGGATGCGATGACACACGTGGGTCAAGGCAGCTTAAATATAATTGGCAATGGAAAATGAACTTATGAGCAGGATGAAAATTCCCTGTTCTGAATCCATCTGGAGCAAGTCACGAGGAGTGTCATTTTCATTTATCAAACGTGACAAAGTCATGTTCATAATAATAAATCTTACCTTGCGGAAACCCTGCATTTAATCAACTTTCGACTTACAATCTGTAGCATACTATTTTTAGACAATATGCAAGGTCGTCAGCTGATCGTAGTTGGCACTGGTTTGTTTCAAATAGCTTGTATGTCGGTTGTACGGGTGTACATGGAAGTTTGAACTACAGAGACGACACATTTACTAGAAAACTAGAATCTAGGAAAACAATATTTCCAGTGAAATAAGATGTGTTTAAAAATGTGATGCTTCTTAATACTAGGCTAAACTTTTTAGTGATTATTTATAATTTAGCCCTTTATTCCTTGTTTTAGATGCGATAAATACATGTATATGAATACGAATTCAAGTGCTTATCGAAGTAATCAGATAATTTAAATACATTTCATAATTTAAGAAATGATTCTATTGATTTGTTTCGATGAATTTTGAGAGAAGAAAAGGACCTTCAAGTTAATGTTGTAGCTACCTACATAGTATTAAAGAAGGCGTCAAAAAGCAAGATTGTTGTTAATTCTAAATATTTATAAGCAGCAATAAGAAGATACTACATCACATATGACTGGCGTAACTATATGACTTTCAGGTTCAATAGAATAGCAACAAAGAAATTAAGCTACAGTATTAGTTAGTGGCTTAATGAATAGTCAAAATCTATAAAATAGTGAAAACAAGTACAAGTAGATTGTCAAACAGTTTCTGAATCAAGTTTAGACAATAGTAATCGGTAAATTCAAACGATGGACAGTGATTTTCGGAGGTTATTGTTTAAGTTGATATTTCATTTTTTTAATCGAATAAATGAGATTGATTATGAAAAGTAACAATAAATTGCTTAAAATTGGAATTGAGTGTTAAAAGTGTTGCTAGGAAGCCGATATTTTTTGTTACAGAATTACACTTTTAAGGAGCTGGTAGCGTTAAAAGACATGTGTTTATGTTTAAAGCAGAAGTAATGCGCTGAAAAGAGAGTTTTGAGAAGCTTCGGATATGTCTGACATACCCCTTTACGTCAGACAGAATAGAAAGGATATACCCGAAACGGCCTGTATCTCAAACTAAGCCACCAATGACCTTGCAGCGTTTGGAATCACAAAGGCGACCGCAACTGCCAGTCTAAAGCTTCAAGGCCATCGATTGTTCTTAGTTACCGAGATAGAGTCGTCTGAAAAATATACTCACATTTTTACGAAAAGCTTTTGTTTCTGTCATTAGAAGGGGAGAAGAAAGGGTAAGACTTGGAGGAGCTATGTAGTCAGATCTTATAACAAAAGGAGAGAGAGGGGAGGGGAGGGTGGCGGTATAATGTTGATGCTGTCAGACATCCATCGATCGAATCAAGATTAGAAAACGAGGAATGGAAAAAAAGTCAACAACAAGAAAAAAAGCATAATAATAAATGCAGAGAAATCAAAGTAACAAAAAAGGAGGAAAGTAAAGGGTAAACATGACGTGATGCGTTACAGACAAACCGCAATAATATAGAGATGAAATAAATATGAATTAGATAACACGTAAATATCTACAACGAGCAGAACAACGAAAGGCACACGTGAAAAAATCGATAAGTAAATGAAGGAAAAAAGAAGACATGGAGAGACCTTTCCAACGAGTGTACCATCGGTACCAGAGCGTGAGGATCTATTACTGCCAACCGACGATACAGTCGTATTGGATCGAGAGGAGTCGGTTGAGCGACGCGGTGTCTTGCTTATATGATGGCTGATGCTGCTCGATGATGTCTGTGTGGCAATTCCCAATGAATGTTTGTGTAAGAGGAATAAAATTCGTTTGGTATAATATAATACTACTCATTTCCTAGTAAGTAGTAAGCAACAGTAAATAAGTAAAATTACAAATATTTACTGTAAAAATATTTGAATTACTTAGAAATTTAATTTTTTGAGAGTAGACAAAAATAAACGATAAAGAAAACATGCAACCAAGGCAATAAAAAAAAACCAGTTAATAGCCTGTGTGTTAACGCAAAATCATGCAATTACTATACATTAACTAAAAATTAAAGTAGATATACTCGGTTTAAGTTCAAAATTAAAAAGTTAAGCAGAGCAGTTGCATTATAATTGAAATATACCGTTAACAATACTAGAGAGTAGGAACACTTATACACCAACCATAACAAGCTGCATTAAACTATTAAAATTAATATCAACACATATTTCTTAACTAAAGCTAATCTAATTTCCAGTCAATAAAAATAAACATACATACATACATAATAACACATCACCAACTGACAAAAGTCGATATATAGCAGGCAGAAACTAGGTTTGTTAGTAAGCTAAAGGCATAAAAAGAGGAGCGCCATCACCGAAGAAAGCACTGGTGCAGCAACTATGCAGGTGGGTTTTGTTATAGAGCGATCGATGGATGGATGGAATGACAACCAATCAAATTACCCGGAAAGCCCCTCCGCCTGTCCCTATAGAAGGGGATGAAGGAGGACTCACATGCCGATCAGTGGCGCTGTTTGTAGAGTTACCCGAGAATGTGCGCAGTCGATTCCCCCTCATCTGCAAGGTGATCAAGCAATGGCATCCATCCATTCAGTCAGTCAGTCAATACAATCAATCAACACTAGTCTTTGAATCGAACTTACTTTCAATCATATGTCAATAATTACGAATATAAGTAAAGTAGAGAACGCCATCGTATTGGATAATTTAAATGTGAATTATAGAGTCGGCAACCTTTTATCACCTTCAAGTGAAATCTTACGTCAGACAAAGCAGGGAGGAAATCTAATGCAGACCGGTGGTGGGACTCGAACTTATGTCGTCCCATTGTTTATTTGTCAACGTGAAATTCATTGTTGGTCTGACAAAATAGTTTGTAAATAAATTTGTAAACAAATATAATGTCCCCAAAACTTATTTCGCATAAATTTCTCCTTGCGACTAAAGATGATATTTATAAGGTTGGGAGAAGAACCAGCCAGTAAAATCTTAACGAGCTTCACGACTTTAGTTGATAAATAGATTTATGCATTAATTAATGAAGTATTTAAACCTAACACCAAATAGAAACAGTATAGAGAGTAAAAATGAAACAGTACTAGGAAATAAACTAATTACTGTGAATTTGTATCTTTCAATAAAAAGATTGGATGCAGATACTAAAATAAGGTGCAAGCAACTATACTTAGGGAGAAAAAAATGCGGGGAGGCGCCCAGTAATAGACGAAAAAACGAAAATGATTGTAGAGTATAGAAACTTAACATTTTAGTCATACTGGATTACCTGTCCGGAAACTCCAGCGAAGTAGTCATATGTCACGGCCCCTGAGGAGTCGGGCATGACACCCTCGTTACCTCCGGGAGTACTAACTGTGTCCATAGGGTTTGGAGTGAAAAAGTGCTGCTGACTAGCTGTTGGTTGGAACATGGTTGGCGGTGGTTGCTGATTATTCAAGATGGACCCACTTTGTTGTTGCATTCTCTGCTGATAACCAGGGCTTCCAGGCTGTTGTTGTTGATGGTTATTGGAGGCTCCGCTAGGCGCTTGCTGCTGTTGACTTTGATTACTGGGGATGCCGCCAGACAGTTGTTGTTGTTGGTAACCAGACTGTTGCTGACTTTGATTATTAGGGATGCTGCTAGGCGGTTGTTGTTGGTAACCAGGCTGTTGTTGACTTTGGTTATTAGGGATTCCGCCAGGCGGTTGATGTTGTTGGTAGCCAGGCTGTTGCTGATGTTGGTTGCTAGGGATGCCGCTAGGCGGTTGCTGGTAACCGGGCTGTTGTTGATGTTGGTTACTGTGGATGCCGCTAGGCGGTTGCTGTTGGTAACCAGACTGTTGTTGTGGTAGGTTACTAGGGATGCCGCCAGGTTGCTGATGGTAACCAAGCTGTTGTTGGTTACTAGGGACGTTACTAGATGGTTGCTGTGGGTAACCAGGTTGTTGTTGTTGGTTACTTGGCATGCTGCTAAGCGGTTGCTGATAGTAACCAGCCTGTTGATGTTGGTTGCTAGGGGCGCTTGGTTGCTGCTGTTGAAATCCAGGTTGGTGGGAAATGGGACCATTTTGCAGAGGTTGTTGTTGATAATTTTGTTGGGCGTTTGATTGTTGTTGTTGTGGTTGATGTGGTTGTTGTTGTTGTTGCATGCTCGCTTGCTCCTGTAAGAAAGAACAGAATTAATAAAATATTACTTTTTGTCCAAACCAAATTATAGGCTGAAGGACTCACCGTAGAGCTATTATCGCGCCCATAGGCAGAAATAAGTATGTTATCTGAAGCTGTGGAATCCACTTGCTCTTCATCTTTGGGGGGCATTGGAGCGGCTGCTGGTGATGGTTGAGTAATAATCGGCTGAAATACAGTGTAGAAGACCAAATTATCTATAGTTACAATACTGTAAAACCACAATAGTATAATATAAAGTATTTAATAAAATATGGACTTACACGTTTGGCATCGTAGACAGTGCGCAAGTTAGCAATCCAATCAGTCGAGGAGAACGCCACTTCACAGTCAGGATGGTATTGGAGTCTTTCCGCTATACAGAGAACACCAGACATGAGTGTGACACCAAATAGGTCAGGGCACCGAATTATGTTCCGCGCTATTGCGTGACTGTATCGGTAGCTCTGTTCCACTAGACCGGCATCAAGAAGGCGTGTGGCGTAGAGGTATTTGTAGGGCTGCAAGTATCGGGTGGTCGCATTTGTTAAGTAAAAAGCTTTAAGATAATATACAGGGTTCCCACGCTTTTGATTTTTAAAAATTCCATATGTTTTCCATAGGAAAATAATAATTACATAGGATCACAAAAATGAAAACGAAAAATATCAATAGTACATAATATACACTTTATTTATGAAATATACAATATTCCATGATACATAATTAACATAATATACTCATGTATGTATATAATATTTAACGTTAAACTCTTTATAAGGTATTAATTAAAAGGAGTGTCCATGTACTTTAATAATAATATAATACACAATATTACATTTCCCTAGACTTCTCTTTCACATTATTATATTTTAAGAATATAGTTGTTATACTTATAGATAAATAATAGATAGTATAAAAATGACATCACTAAAATAATTACTATTTAAATGTCATTGTCAATTATAAACCGACATGTACAGTGCTCGAAATAAGTGTATAAATAGTGTGTACTCATAGTAAAGTTATCATATTTTAACGATGTTATTATTATAGTGTAAGAATTATGTAGAAAATTATTAAAATTTGTGTTTACGAACTATATCAGAGCTCGAAATAAGGATTTTGCCATCACTCGTCCGTTTATTGTTTTCTACCTGTCCGAATAGCATTTTAACTTATCTGTAATAATTTTACCTGTCCGAGAGATAACATTTTATACTAATTTTATACGAAAGAGAAAACAAATTGTTATACACATTTTTATTTAGCAGCGAGTTATATACATAGTTGCATATAATATAATTATAACTTCAAAATAGGCATTATTAATATCAGTTTATTTTACAAATTTAGCAGATGGATATATATTACACAACAACAACTTTTAAACAAACGAGTAACCAGAGAACGGTTGTAAATAACTAATAAATGTATTCACGTTGTGATAAATGCAAACTAAAATAATGGATTAATGAGTATTTTGAGCATTTAGCTCTTAGCTAATATGCAACGTGATTTTAATGAGTTAAAACGTACTTACAAAATAACATAATATTACTTATGATATAATATAAAGGAATGTATATATATAGGGATTAAAATTAAATATTTAAAACTCTGACTGCACTGTCACACTGTCACTAATATTATATGTATTATATAATATACTATATGTGGCCTCTTAATATTATAGGTTACTTCCAATTTCAGTGACATGCAAGTGCCGAGTGTCATGTCAATGATATACAAAGTCGAATGGATAATTACGTTTTCTTTCTACAACTATATACCTTTTATATTATTAGGCACTTTTATATATCAACAACTTTTACTAAAAAAATTGGGTGAAATACATTTTATATGTGATACTGAATCTAGTAATTTTAATATTCCTATATTCCCGATTGGATACGGAAAATCATGTTATTCATTTCATGTTGTATATTTATGCATAAAATTATCCAATAAATAATACAATGACAATACAGTAGTGCAATGCATCTGTAGTGCACAATTTGCAGTAGATTCAAATTAATATTTCAAAAATGAAATAAATATATTAGGTCGAGGTATAGAGAACAATAATTCTATATTGTAATATCTACTACTAGCAAAATTGACAATTTACCACATATCATAAATAAATATTATATAGTATATTGATATAGACAGATTTTGTGTCTGTTAGAAGCTAGCTAGGTATAAGAGATTGGTAACTATGACGTAGGTGGTTTGTCTGTTTTTAGAATTTGATGTGTCATTCTTTATAATTTTAACAGTGTCATTTATTCACCATTCATTATAAAATATATGATAAGGTTATTTGTTCATGATTTATATTAATATATATATATATATACGCCTAAATATATAGGCACATATAGTAAAAAATCTACCTGTCCGGCACCGACAAGCAATCAACATTTTTACTTGTTCGTTGGAAAATGTACCTGTCCACGGACAATCGAACACGCCTTATTTCAAGGACTGGCTTTATTTGTCCCGATGTGACCATGACAACCATGTTACCGCTACGGGGCAAGTATGCTTATCTAGTCATTTAAACAGTATATATAATATGATACATTTATGAAATTATCGATTTTGTCACTATGCCTTCTCGGTTATTGAAATATAATTAGGAGATTAGCGGCTTCCCATCTTGTAATTATAGAATAGATACTATCTATGCCTTTTACTGATTCTATATATTATTTTAATTAATAGCTTATGTAATGCTTTCTCTCTTTATAATGTATATATGAAATATGAAGTTTTACTTTAAGTACTTTTTAAGACTGAAATGCTCTGTCCACGTTATCATCCGAAGTGCCTAAGTATATCGCTTAGTATTAACGCACTTTGAACACGATGCCACGAATTCCATACTTAAAAAATATAGAAATAAGTGCTCTTTGAATACCAATATGATATATTAGGTATAATCAGTTATAATCAGTTATAGCACCTTTGTGATCCCTATAAGTACTTCGATCACGAGTTCATGACAGGAACCAATGTATAATATAGTTCTCTTTGAATAGCTAAGTTACTCAATTACTTATTATTACAACTTTTATACATATTATAAATGTTATATTTTTATTATAATTAGGATTGTAAATATTAAAATTTCAATTAATCTAAATTACAAAATAAAAATAAAACACTTTTCTACAATTGAAATAAATAAATATAGATATATATGTATATATAAAATTACCATCACTTGTATCAATGTTTGTACATACATATTAGATTATAGCAATCGTCAAACATCGAGTGAATTTAATTTGTATACATACACCATCTATTGCTTAATAGACATTTTAAATCATGTTCAGGATATTCAAAGACGATTAGTGCAAACATTTCCGGTCGTTGGGGAAGGGGTCAGTTTTAAAATCAGGCATACACACATGAAGATTCGTGATAAACACATTATTGAGTTGAACAAGTATTGCCTCGGACGGATCTGCTGGCATTTGTGCATATTAGGTGTACAAGTCTCGCGATTACGCAAAATCTAAAAAGAAGAATTAAGAAAATGGGGTGGTATCTGCGCTCAAACGTAGCATCAAATATTAAAATTATAAAACGAATTTTAAATAAACTTATTAAATTTTTTAAATGAGTCCCATCAATGTCTCTCACTTTTTCTCGTGGCGGCGTCATTTTTGCGGTAGCTAAATTAGCTTTTAAGGCACTATCGATCACTTATTTTATATTATTAATAGATTTAAACAAAATATTATGGATCAGATTTTTAAATGCAGCGTCGTGAATCTCTACTATTTATCTCGTTTAATTGAAAATACTACAAATATTGTTTAACGACTCATACATCTTATTATAGCTTATATAATTGAATGCTTTTTAAATAAATATCACTAAATACCATATTCTACAATTTGCGTGCAAAACAAATTGTATTATGTATTAATCTAAATAAATAAATAAATCTTTATTTAAAGTAAATTTATGTCTATGGTATTGATTGATAGAGTTTCAACTCTAATAATATTAATTCCAATTGATCTTACTACTTCGATACCTAAAATCCTTAAATATAATAATTCTTTAAAAGTAATATCTATTAAATCGAAAATTTAAAAAAAATGCTTAGATATAAATGTAATTTATTGTACTTATTATACAACGAGGTCATTTTATACTTATTAGAAAATAGCTGATAGTTGTTAACTACCTCCGATAACTAACATATAAAATGGCCAGTCTTGGACATTAGTCATTTAATGATGAGAGTAATTTCTATATAAACTCATATATAAAGATAAAACGACCACTGCGACGCAAAAATGATTTCCAAGAAAATCAATGATAACTCAAAGTCAAAATAATGTGACATAATTATATCATTGATCAAATTGATACAACAGAGATGCCAATATTTATATATTATTACTGACTATGAAAAGTATTATATTATTAAAATTGATATTTACGATTTATTCAAATTTTAAAGTTTACAAAAAATGAGAAAAACATTTTGAAAGCATTCAAAAATGTATGGACTAGGCAGAATATGAAGATTCAATCGACCTTGCATCTCTTCTTGATGAATATTCATTCTCAAATGAGGTCTTGCACCATCATATATTATGTGAACTTGTTCGTGTTCAGGAAATACAACAGCAGTTTGGTCTATTAGCACATTCCGAAATTGCTGGAATTGTTTCTCTAGCAGTGTTTAATCGATGATGAATAAGGTCAATATTTTGGTTTATAGTGAGTTTTAGTTGACATTTCGTCCTCTGTTACCTGCAATCTGTCAACGTATGGGTCTTCCCCTAGGAGCACGGCCTCCTGTACGTTGAGTGTATATGTTGTAGCCACATTCGTCAATATATACGATATTGTCCTGCGTGGGCGCCCCTATTCTACCACAGGTTGCAATGGCATATCAAAAATCACTCCGAAGCCGTTGGATAGTATAGCTATATATTACATTATAAGCTATACAGTTTATTAGAAAACAAGTTTATATAAAATCTTATTTTATGTTTCACAGTTATATAAAAAAATTGGTAGATACACAATATGAAATTATTTATAATACGATATATCTAAAATGCACTCCTGCAATTATTATATTTTATAATATATAATAATATTGCAGTTAATAATATATCAGTTATTA
>JAYRBW010063409.1:0-29789 GCA_036023295.1 Invenusta paracnida
TATATATATATTATCATTTTTATATATCTCATTGATCCTGTCATATAGCATATATATAAATACTATCCTACTATATATATAAATAATAATTTTATTCTGATTAATATAATTTTTTATAACATTAAATATCTACTTATATAGATTCAGTTTGATTTATTCATTTAACTGCATAATTATTTAGACTTTAATAATAAAATTAAAACAAAAAACTACTTATTGATTTAGTTGTATCTATTGATTTAATTATATAGTTTTGTATACATTACAATAATAACTACTTTTTCATAATTTATAAAAAATTATTAATTTAATATTTTACTACTTTATTCAGTGGGTACTGATAAATGACCAATATACATATATTAATAGTAATTGTATCAAATATATTTAATGTACAACATTTGTAATCAAAATTTAGCTGTCATTGATATTATTAGTCACTGTTTATTATTTCTGAACAGAAAATTCTGACATACTACATACTGTAGTGCTAAGACATTTCGTAATTTTATTTAAACAGAACTGTTTAGCTCCATAGAATAAATGAAATTTCATTTAATGACTATGTACAACATGAATAATAAGTAATCTAACAGAATTAAGTATTTTTGTTCTTAATAGTTCAAGTAATTAATGTCTTCAATTTTAACCATTAATATGTATTTATGTATTTTAGTTTAATTTTATTTCTATAATTGTTATCAATGTTATAAACCAAACCTGTTACTAATTAATTACATACACACATTCGTATTACTATTCTGCTTCTCCTATTTCTTTGATAACATCTTTTTACTAATATTTAGGATACAAAAATAATATGATAGCTATGGGGTATGTTTTTCTATAAACTGATATATGTGTAAAACTAACTATTACAAACTTATTTATAATATATTCTGTTCTAAGAATAATATATTTATAATTTTTCCTTTTTTAATTAAATGCAAAATTAAAAGTTAACAAAATATATTTGGAATTACTTTTATACTGGCAATTTTAAATCATTTACATATTTTTAAAACGTTAAGAAATTTGTTCAGTCTAATAATCCTTTAAGTATGTTATTCTAACAAATCACATAATTGTTTTATAATATTTATTTAATTTATAAATCTGGTTACATTGTCAAATGTTTAATACATAAAACAACACTAACTTATAATACTATTTCAAACTTATTGATAAGACATATCAATATACATACCAATGATGTATTGCCTGTATGCTTAAATATCACTTTTAGCCATTTACTGCTGCAACTTTCATATGAGTGTCTCAAGCAAAAATTGTGCATTTAGTACATTTAATTTTTGCATTATACATACTTATTAAAAATACTATTTTTGTCACTGATTTGACATGAAACTACAACTTAAAATATATTTATACAATTGTATTACATTAAAAAAGAGTGCACCCCAACTGTACATTTCTTCAGAAGAAGTTGTTGAGGTCAACTCAATCTGAACACAATGATGAGACCAGCATGACACTCCTAGATGTAGTATTGAATTACTGAATACCAAAATTATTTCTATATTACTACAAGTATTGTTAATTATAAGTATTGTTATATACCAATTGGTACGTATTATATAAAACATAAATGTACATAAGTTTACAATTAGGATATGATATTCTATCATAGTATTTATATATGTAAATACAAGTTTTGTAATTATTACTTCTTAGAGGATACATGACATATAACTTAAATAAGGTAATAGATCATTACACATTTGGTATTATTATTGTATAATATAAATAATTTGGTTTGATTATATGTGAGCATCAAGGTATAATTTTTAATATATTTTATTATTTAAAATATCATTAATACAGAAATCAACAGTAATATGGTCAAATTATACAATTTTCACCCTTTAAATGATAATTAGCATTTAGGTATTTTATATCTAAGTATTTAAGTTCTTATTTTTTATGATAATTTCATACTGTTAATATCTATTTTTACTAATTATTGATTTTGTATCTGTGACTACAATTGTGTTTAGTCAAACTATATATTTATATAATTTCATGGATTGTTGAGAATCCAATAATGTTTATCAATTAATTTTGTTTAACTTTTATTTCATTGACTATTTATCTAAAAGAAACATATATATTGTACTTTGCGTCACTTTTTTGTAGGTAGCATCCGCAGAATATTGATTTTTCTTGACATCACTGGACTAGAAGAAGGAATACTAATTGACAAATCAATCAGTCAGCTAAAACTCCTACAATTTAACACAGCTTTCACTGCTCTAGATGTGAATGCTTGCGGCCAAGTCATTTAGCTCCTCTTATTGAGCCTCCGCTGCTTTGTGGTGACTCCTCTTGTCTTTTGAGTGAGTATGTCGACTTCAGCGAGGAGTGATGGCGCCTCCAAGAACAGCCCCAACGACAAGGACGACAACACAGCATACCACGCGGAGCTGCATCACTCCAAGACTCACCACCAGCTTCAGATCCTCTTCCTCTACTTCCTCGTGGTTCTGTGTCTCTCGGTGTGTTGGCTCTTTGGCCACTGGGGCATCAGTTTCGCCTGGAATATTGTCATCTTCGCGGTCCTCTACGCCGTCTGGAAGAGTAAGATTGTTCACCTAGCTGATGAGATCTTCAAGCAGGCCTACAACAATGGATATCGAAAGAAGGCCTTGCGTAATTTCGAGTCGGCAGAATGGATCAATTTCCTTGTCAATCGATGGTATGTCAACTTACTCGCTTCATTTGAGCAAATGTGATAGTTTTATTTTCATGGAACTGGTGTATGCATGCATTGTACTTCTACAAAATACGTCAAATCATATTTAAAACCGAGAATAAAGTTGTAGTCATGAAAAGTTGTTAATGGTGTTTAGCCATAGTACTTATAATAGTTGAATGTTTCATTTTACTATTTAGTTAGTCGTATTAATACACCTTAATATCTCATTATTTTAGGTATTCTTTATTCTACTATATCTTTTTAAAAGTTACACATTACGATTGTCACGAAAGTAATTCTATAATTACGAAACGAAGAAGCGCAAAACAATGTTGTTCGAACTAAAAATCCCCGTGGAATGTTCTACACGTGTCAAATTATTTCTCAAATCACATTACTTCTATTTCAGGTGGATATTTTCGTCGCAATCCCTTTTCGAGATCATGAAGCGGAAAATTGATTTTCAAATTCTTCAACGAAAGCCAAGTTTTCTTGGTAAGTTAAAGCTCTGCGCAGTTGTGTATTACATGACATGCACACAAGAGGAATGTTTGTCTTAAGAGTCTACAAGTCTGTTAGCAGGGCATACACTGCTGTAGGATGTGTTACATTGTTTAAGTAAACTATAGACTAGATAGTGAGTTGGAAATACACTCAGTTTAGTTATAAGACCAACTGGTTTGAAGCATATTTTTCTTTCCCGTGGGATTTTTATGTACTATTTATCAGGATAGATAGTACATGTTATGCATGTGACATTTGTTACAAAAAGGCGAATGATTCACTATTTATTTTTGAAGGTATTTCATGATCTGAAAAGAAAATCTGTGTGACCAATTTTTATTTTTAGTGTTTTCACTTTTTTGAATTGCCTGCCAATTTTAGTTTATAGTTTCTCATTAAAAGGTGTTTATGTTAAAGTGGTTTTATGAACTTTACTATATGTATGGATGTTTAAACTAATTGACTTAACCGATTATTTAAAGTTTAATGGTGATATAATGTCTGTAATGTTTGAAAATCAGAGGCTTATCAATTAAAGTTTCTTTTGTAAATATGTAAATTCAAAAAAACTGTGCTTCGTATATATATATTAAGTCGTTGCTCAATTTAATTGGGTATGTGATTTCGGTGAGGCTAATCGTAACAGTTAAAGCTTGTTGTGGCCCAATCTACTGAATGATTTATTTTTATACCCAGTACTGCTCCACGTGAAGGCGATAATTCAATTGTCGTTTAGTGGTGGCAATTCTACATATTATGTTATGGTAAAAGTAACACATTTCAAACATAAACCATCCGCTGGTTGTTCAGTCTACTTTAGAAGATATCTGAGCTCTATCTGCAGTATGTTACTACCACATTAATCAGTGACACGTGTTTAGTATATATTTTATGTAAAATGCACTAAATTATTTGTTACATATTAATACATAGCACATTGGCATTACTATTTGAAACGGTAGCACTGGCAATGTTCGTTGTTTTGAGTCTTCCGTAGTCACTACTAGTGACACAGGGAATATTAGTAGGCCTACTCTAACCTTAGTTGTTCTCGTGTCTATGGTTTCACCTTTCAGAAAGCATTGAGCTGGTGGCCTTGAGTATGGGTGAGCACACACCATCCATCCGGAATGTCCGAACCTTTGAGACAACTGACAACGCCACAAGTCAGACTGCCAGTGGAACAGACTGGTGGACTGTGACGCATGCTCCCCGTCTTCTCTACACCGTGTCCAAGTATCAGCTGGTACTGGAGATGGACTTCAGTGTCACCTGCGATGACTTCCTCCTGCAACTCGCCTGTCAGTACAACAGGTTCGTATGTTCGTCTATCTATCTATCTATCTCCTCTCCTCTTTTCTCTCTTCTCTTCTCTCCTCACTCCTCTCTTTGCCATTCCAGTGTCGTGGGCACGAATCTATGCGCTGAACGTCTCTACATCTCGGGACGCCTTCAAGTTGTCGTCTTTCTAGACATGAGCTCTCCATTCCCGCATATCAGTCGAGTCTCTGCCACCTTCTTGGATAAGTAAGTTTCATGGTGTGCGCAAAGGACTTGTCAGCTAAGTCTAACTTGTTGTCGGGCCATTAGACATGATCATTATCGTCAAATACTACACTCATATGCTCAACATTCCGATTTCTAGCAGCCTCATACCTCCCCTTCTTCAGACCAGAAGTATGGTTCAGTCTGCGGGTACTCAAGTCCTTGGACATGATGCAGGTCCCGATCCTCAAAGCCTGGCTGCACACGCTTCTCATGGATAGTTTGTGCGTCTCCATGGTTGATCCGGGGAGGGTGTATCTCTTTGAGGCGGCTGAGAATTCACATATTAAGCCGGCCAAATCCGAGGTTAACTGTTTCGGTAAGAACACAGAACTATACATATACATGGAACGTAGGTGACACATTATAACGCTATAAGTAGAATAGAGGCGACATCGCTGAGCTATAAGTAGAATATAAGCTACATCACAGAGCTATAAATAGAATAGAGGCGACATCACTGAGCTATACATAAAATAGAGGCGACATCACAGAGCTATAAGTAGAATATAGGCGACATCACTGAGCTATATATAGAATAGAGGCGACATCACAGAGCTATAAGTAGAATATAGGCGACATCACAGAGCTATAAATAGAATAGAGGCGGCATCACTGAGCTATAAGTAGAATATAGGCGACATCACTGAGCTATACATAAAATAGAGGCGACATCACAGAGCTATAAATAGAATAGAGGCGACATAACAGCTATAAATAGAATGATGACAATAAAAAGATATATATCGAATAGAGGCGACCTCACTGAGCTATAAGTAGAATATAGGCTACATCACAGAGCTATATTGTGTAGATTAGACGTGAACCCAAATAGCTACTATAAGCATGAGAATCGAATTTATACGTATAATAAAAATGAGACTACAGAACTAAGTATGCCAAGTGAATAGAATACCATGTTTCCGCAGTACCATAAGTAGATCAGAAGCAACCCCGTAGATCTATACTTAGAATAGCACGCGGCGAAACCACTGCATAGCTGTAAATACAAAATACAGTATTGTTTTACGGGCGATTTAGTATTTGTGTGGGTAAAATCATGTTACTTCATTAGGTAAATAATTACAAGTCGTGTGTTAAGGGTTTCTATTTGCATAATTTTAAGATAATATCCTTCCTTCTCTTTGTAGTTATATTAGGAACATATTATCTTTACAATTTTGATATAAATTATTTATTTATTCTTATCATATTTCACTTCTTTTTACTCTTTCGATGATATATCCCTACATTTGAGGACCTTTATGTTTAGAGTTTTCACCATTCCGTCAGTGAGATGGCCCACTTATGTTGACAATTTACTCATCGATTTTGCTTAGTGCCTCTACTTTTATATGTTTAAATATTATTCTACATTTATAGCAGCTGATAGTGAATAAGGTATTGAAACCGCCAAATTTCCCATTTCAGGAAACTCATTTTTTAGTTATTTCAGTTTATAATTTATTGTATTGACTATTTTAGTTGACTATGTTTGTAATGTTTACTTATAATCACTATTAAAATATAAGGATAACTTATTATCAAGCCCAATCTATTTTGAAACGTCCACACCAACATATTATGGTATATATATATATATCTATCTACTATATGTAGTTTGTTGCAATGTAGTTGGATTTTACCAACACTTCCTGTATGTGTATAGATGATCGATAATATTATGAATGAATCCTTTTGACTGACTTTGTGTGCGTTGTCGAAGACTTGTAGTTAGCCTGTCATGCGTGTCAAATCTCGCGATGTGTACGGCCGATAGTGAGATATACCCCGCTTAGTACCTAGCTCCTGTAGAACCAGGACTTTATACTGTGTCATAGTTACCTTCACAGACACCTCGAAAGGTTACTTTTACTCGTTTGATTAGATTCATTGCCCAAAAGTGAACTGTACACCGAAGATGATCCCAGGTTTGTGTTTAAATGAGGGCAGAAATCTTGATAATTGTCTAATGTAAATATTTTGTAAGAATCCACTTTAGCGCTATAAATCCATAGTGTTTGGGACTGCATTTTTTTTCCGGTGATTTTAAAATGAACAAATGGGGCAGTGTAAGCTTCAGTCTATGACTTTTCCCAAAATAAAGAGTTTACTAACTTTGAGTGCTCGTATTCACAACCTATTGTGCCCTAATGAGGTAGCTTCGTGACCACACTATGAACAAGCTAAGCAGAACATACTATTTATGTAAGAAATTCGTATCTCTCTCTCAGAATTGACAAAATTCTGGATTAATTTCGTGTAATAATCCACAAAGTAAAATTAAATAAGTTATTCTGCAATGATATAGGCAAAAAAATAATCCCAAATTATAATTATAATATTCCCCCGAAATATTATGAAAATTAATATTTTTACCAACTTTTGTGTGTAAAAATTTGGTTTGGCAATTTTTTGATGAAAGATGTTCGACATATTATATTTAACTCTATACCTTCGAAGTTACAAACCTGTACTGTGGGTACTCTCGTGGGAAGTCTATCCGTTAGAGACATGGATGCGTTAAAAAGGCCTGGTCTGGTATGGATAGGGTTAATGTATTTCATAGATCATATTTTAGAAAGTCTTCATTGAAAATACAGGAACGTTGGTAATAATATGAAAGAAATCGTGTTATATTACAAATAGGCGGCAAATTCACATATTATTAATGCAATATGCAGAATATTTGTATTCTTGGAATCGATTTATTATTATCTTTGCTACGTTGATTATGTATTAAGGTATTGCCCGGACTACTAGGCTAATTAAAATGTATTATTTTTTACGGGTTATGTTAATATACACTAGTCTGTGAGCCAGAACAGTTTTCGATACACAAAACAGGCGAGGAAGACTGTTATACATCATTAGAAAGCTATTGATGTCTGGATTCTAAAAAAATATGATAGTCATCACCATTACGTAGGTGGGACAGATTATTAAAATTTGTCTGAATTTCATTTTCTGTATATTTTACTTTATTTTTCATGAAAATACATTTTTTAAGAAAATTAATTTTTTACCTGTTTTTCATAATAAAATGTTGCATTTCTTATTGTTTATTGAAGGGATTTTCTTCATATTACAAGCATTTTAAAATGCATTAACTAGACTAGTTAGTAACCTGGAAATAGTTCAAGATAGTTCGCAAACCAGTTTTATAGGTAAAATATTCTTGGAAACTGATATGCATATATGTGTAGCTGAAAAGTTATAATCATGTTTAAATATATTATAATTTTTGTTCGTTATACATAGAAAATACTTAGATAAACAAAATAATATTCAGCATTTTATTTTATATAATAGTTTTTTTCTCTTAAAAATATGCATATTCAAAGACAGAACATTTTCCTTTTTCTTTAATATGGGGGAAATCAGAAAAATGCATTCATTTGTTCCAGCTACCAAATGGTGATGTCTGTCATATGCCTTTGGCGTCTTAGACACTCATAGCTTTCTAACGATGTATCAAACTATTCCTCTCTTTTTGGGTACCGACAATAGCCCTTTTTTTCCCAATCCTGGCCCAACACGTAGAGTTATTGCTTTTTTAATTGTCAGTTTAAACAATTGTTGACATTGTTTTTTCACCGCATTAAATGGCGACACCTTTTCCGTTTGCTCATTTAGGTGCTGGCGTGCTCACTGTGACCGTGGCCCTTGGCCCTGATGCTCTGGTCTCCGGTAAGACATCATGCTCTATTGTCATTAACAACTTGTTGCAGCCTCGTTTGCATTAAAATAAGAAGTTTTACATATTTTATTTTATTTTGAATTCATCTCGCCTATTCAATAGCTTTTTTATTTGTTTTGTATACTCCAGTTTAAAATGCATTTATCTTGTCCAGTGATCTTTCTATTCGTGTCTTAAAATTGATTTTCACTAATTGGTCCGTTTTAAATTACTCTCTAATATATGTATGATTACAGTTAAATCGATTAAAACTTTTTAAATATTATTACATGATTAGGGGCTTATTCACTAAAAAACCCGGTTGTTAGTTAAGAATGACTCTGAATACCAACTCACCCTTTGACCTATACACTTTGGCTCTATAGCCAGTAGCCGATTAAAGTAGATCAACACACTGTAGACATTGTTTTAAGTGTTTTGTTAATATGTTTTAGTATATTAATGTGTACTATTCGTATGGTCCTATTTACACAGCATGAATCATGATGAACTGAGTGCAGCATGGAATTATGTGTACAAACTTTCAGCCAACAGTGATATATATATATATTGTTACATAATGCGTTTAATTCGTATGTGTCTAGTTTTATTTTCTTTGGAAAGCTGTTGCACTGGTAAAGTAGATACGTTTTGAAAGATTTCGACTAAACTAGTATTCGACTACTTTGTGAAAAAACTTATCAACAGTTAATTAGATTACATTTTAAATAACCATTTTTTTGGGAAACATATTTTAATGAAAAATGGTGCACCTTTAAGGCAAGAACATTGTATTCATAGAGTATTAATACCAAGAGATTTCACTTAGCGTATTTGAATGTATACATCTAGCAAAATGTACAGACTAGGTAGATTTCGAATTTAATTTTAAAATGCTTAAAAAAAATTACCTCCCTGATTTATGGTAAGTAACATACTACTTTATTTCCATGAAACATGTTTGGTAGTATATTTTTAATCAAGATTCATTTCCGATAAAATTTAAATAAGTAACTCAAATCAAAACGGGTATAATTATATTTAACAACCCATGCTATAAAGTAGTAATACTAGCGCCATATAAAAGCATAAATGTTTGGTATACATAATTAGCAAAGAATATAGGATTGTAAAGAAGGCTCACTCTTTTGATACAAGCGGAAAATTCACTATTTTGAAACTGCACTAGAAATATCAAAATGCGCGTCAGAATGTCAGACACAATAATATGTAATTTAGAGGAGTATAGCTTGAATAATAAAACAGTTTTTCGATAGCAGCAAATAATAAGTTTACTTTTGCCTACTTTATTTGGTATGCATAGCCTATATTGTACGGGCATTTTATTTCATATTCCTGCGGCTTCAAAGTAGGCAAAGCTAGTTATTTGTAATTATCAAAAAATGTTTATTATTATTCAAGCTATACTCTTATAATTTACATATTGTTATAGCTCTACTTCAGGCGCCTATTTCTTTATTTTTATTTTTCATATCAGTACTTTATATCATGTATATTTGCTTGTTTAAAAATCAATCTTTTAAATACTGTTTTAGAACGTAAATTACCTTTACATTGATGAGAATATATTGGCGAACGTTGAAAATTTAAACAGACATATTTATGCTTTTTTGACGGAGTGAATTCTCTTGGTATTATTACTCTATGATTGTAAGTTGTAATCAAGTGGGCCTTCTCTTTGTTATTTGACCTGCTCTTTCTGGTTTCCTTGGTTTCAGCCTCCGTGTCACCCGTAGCGCTTTGTACACTCCGCTTGGGGGAGCAGAGCAAGATTTCCGGTGAGATTCGAAACTGGGATGCCGGGTGGAAGCAGGCTTTCTCCTTCTTCGTCTACGACTCGATCGATACCTCGCCGGTGCGTATTGATTCACTGACTTATCGATTGATTATAATCGACCTTGTGTCAGACTGTATATTACGTATGTATACTTATCGGGAATACTTTGGGTGAAATTTTTTTCGTAGCTGAATGCCTAGATCCTACAATTATTTAGTGAATTAATACTAACTTCTTAGAGCTATAAATACACAAGGAGGTGACTCCGCAATCAGCACAGTAGAAAGATACACGTATATTGACGGAATAAGAGCAATTCTCTAATCACGTGACTTCAACAGCTAATAACTATACTGAATTACTTTGAACTTGATAATAGTTATATTTTTTTTGTTTACACCTTTCAAAATACATCGCTTCTTTGCCTTACGAATTTTATTGTATATATATATATGGAACAAAGCGGAATTGGTTTAAGACGTTTACAGCATGTTTTTTAAGAGTACGTACGTGTGATTTTCTAAGCCTCATTCGGAATACATTAATAGTACACTGTTATTGTATTTCGTTTTCGTTGTTTGAAGCAATCAATTTACAACTTTCTCTTTACAAATTGATTTTGTTAAATTCTATGTCCAGAAACACTCCCCCCTTTTTGGTCCTATTTTGTCTAATATTGACTTGTCGCTTCTAGATTTACTTACATTTCTATCCCCTCTCCGGACAGCTTGTTATTAAAGTGAAAAGCAAGACCCTGATTGGTGTTCACCCCTTGGCCGTTTACACGATCAACCTTTCGGACTTTCCAATCCAGCTGGAACCTTCGTGAGTGTCCTCCCTTGATCATGGTTTTTGTGTATTCGCTCACGTTCGTAAAATGAGTAGGACGTGTTAGTAGTATACATTATCACAAATCTTTAATATCAATATTCATTATGCGTCCTGTTCGTTATATTGAGCTTATTTTCCAATATTTTGTGTGTTAATCTTTCAACCGCATAAATGTATGCACTTTAAAAAAATGGCATGCTGACTATACATATTTTTCTATTCAGCATGCGAATACTCTTTCCCAAGCCACGGGTCAAATTTACTTACAACCTTAGATATACAAACGAGTAGTATAATAAAAAGTGCATGCAATAAGCTTATATAGTCAATATATTATGAAATAATCGTGTCATGACTAAGATAATCGAGGCAGGCCTATACGGCATGGCAGTGTACGATCCCATGTTAAAAGGGTGTCTGGTATTTTGACAATATTCAATTTGAAGTTGTGTATCAAGAAAGAGTACCTATATATATAATTACTCTTTGCAAATTGGATATTTTCAAGTATACCAGACTCCTTTTTTTGGCATTGGATAATTTACTGCCATGCTTGTATAGGCCTGCCTCTATTAGCTCAGGCATGGCAAGATTCTTTACATATCGTTGACTATATATAATCGGACTGTAATCGCACTTGTTATATTATATTCTCGTTTGTATTATAAGTATAACCTAATTTGGGCTATGATCGATTTAATGTTATGCATTTGAAGTCTAACGCTACTCTGAAATCGTTGTCTTTCTAATTTCTCTCGTCGTCTTTGACAGGGTGGAAGAGAACATCACGGTCAACAATGTTCCACTGCGAATCCAACTCGAATACTCACGATTGAAGCAAATTGATCTGGTCGATGAGGATTGGGAGAACTACAAAGTCTACGAAGGTGTGCGCTGATTGGTTGGTTGGGCACTAGTTTTGTGTCCGGAATAGCAATTCGTGCATTGCGGATTAGTTTACTGCAAATGCGAAAGTCTAAGTCTAGTATGTATTGAATGTGTATTAGACGCAGCAGTAGTAAGAAGTAACAGTTATGATAGTAATCCGTGTAAATTTAACAGTAAGGTACATTAATTATTGTAAATAGTAAAAAAAATAACAATCATGGACTTATTTTGTTTTTTTTATTTATTGCAGCTCTTAATTGTTTTTAACTTTCAATTTAGTTTATTATATCGTTATTTAGTTTTTAATAGCCAGCATTTTAACACTTAATGCTTGACGCCTTTTTAAATCAATTTCATCACAGTGCAGGAAAAGCGTTTTCTAACTTTTTTTGCCTTTAAGTTCGTTTCTAGCATTCGTTTTTACGACGCTGCAGTTTTTGTTTTGATATTATGAATAATTGACAAACAAATAAGTAAGAATTAATGGAAATTAATAATATCAATATGACGAAAATATGTTCAAGTAATGTGCAAATTCGCTCAGAACAATTACACCGAGTCAAAAAACCCGCAATAATCCCACCATTCGGATATACTACTTGGGTATATTACTGATTCCAAGGGAGACTGGAACTAGTCTAACCCCTGATAACTGAAATACACCAAGAAGAAGCCTAAGTGTTATAAGAACACCAACTTTCATTAAAAAAAGTCAAAAACAATTGACCAAAAGTGTCTAGCAAGCAAATAAATTGGTTTAAGAGAAACGTGGTGACACATTTGAATAAACAAAAATACGTTTACTCATTACTTCACCATTATTGGTCACCACGTTTCTCTTAAACCAATTTATTTGCTTTGCTAGACACTTTTGGTCAATTTATTGTTTTTTTACATTTTTTTTATGAAAGTTGGTGTTCTAATACACTTAAGCCTTGTAGAGTACTGCTTCTTCTTGGTGTGTTACTGTTATCAGGGGTTAGGCTAGCTGATGAGCTCTAATAATGGCGAAACTGCGCTGTCCTAGTCTCCCTTGTCATCAGTAATATACCAAAGTAGTATATCTGAAAGGCCAAACACTGCTTTGTTTACCGTCATGATTTGAAATTGCACGTATTGTTTTTGTGTTTTAATCATTTCACTCATTTAGAAGGAGAATTGAACAAGAACAAAGTGGAAATTTACTCTGACAGAGACGACAAGAAAATGTATTTTTTTAGAGTATCTTGCTAACATTTGCTTTAACCTCAAAAGAGTAATGTTCCATTATGTAGAGTTGCCTGTTTTTCTTAATAATCTACGAAATATTGTCTTTAGCATCTTTTTTATTTGAACAACTAATCCCTTCTCGTCAATCAATGTCTACTCTCTCAAACCCCTCCCCTCTCTCCTTCAATCTCCTCTTGGACATCCTTAAGACTTACTGGGTATCCATGGAAACAGCACTATTTGTAAGACACTAAGAGTAGCATTAATATTATGTAGGTGTAGTGTGTATGCAAAACTGAGCTTTTCTCAAAATCTTTCGACAGAAAACTGCTTTCATTTTGGTTTGATGTGCTCTCTTTTTTGTTTATTTTAATTGGTATATTGGGTAACGTAATTGAATGTCGTGTTTTATACACCTGTCTACCTCTATTTGTATTTTATTTACCCCTTTTAACACATTCTATATTATGCCGAGTTCAATGCACTATAATATGCTAATTTTGGTTATAAGCACACTTGACTCGCGATTTTACGCACGGCTAACTAAGCATTCGGTAATTATGAAAAATTTTTATTTGATCATTTTTCAAAGAACTACTTTTATTAAAATTCTTTTGCGTCTTCAGTTGGATTTAGAGACAGATGTTGTATCTGCGACCTACTTAATAGTTATCACGTTTTGGTTTGCGATGTATATAATTAGAAATAGTAGATATATTATATATACTGGTATTTCTTTCTGTTTTATATATATTATCTTAAACAGTTGTCAGTTTTTAGTTACATTGTATTAGTTTTCGTAATTATTAGAATCTGAACAAAGCGATCTCAAGATATAATGTGCAGATTCGATCGTTATTTGCTTATAATTGTGTGCTTCTTTACTATACTAATTAATATTTTAGTCTAATTTTAATTCATATTTAGAATTTTTAGTAACTAACAGTTCAGCAATTAACTTTGCTGCATTGGACGGTATTTTACTGTTAAATGGCTTACTAAAAAAAACTCATCATAGATTTATGAAACTAGATATTAACAATTTAATCATAATATAATACGTTTACTTAATAAGAATTCAAATTATCTAATGCAATAGGTATTCGCAGATAGTAGAAGTAATTTAAACATGTGTATTTACGTATAAATATAATGAGATAATCAATTTGCAAGGGACTTAACTGAATAGGCATAATTGTAAACATTTGGTTTCCATATGGTTTTGTTTGTCTTACTCTTCTCCAACAAATTACTGACAGAAGGTATTATTGAAACGTTCGGAACATTTTTTTATACCCGTTTCTTTAACCACGTTCAGAAAGCGAAATGTTTTACCCAAGCCTGTACATTGTAGGTAGGTAGGTAGGAGGTATTGATTTGGGAGCACTGATTTTAGTCCCAAACCCGCCTTACCTTGTTTACGCGTCTTATTACTATAGTACCACTCTGCTCTGTAACTGAGGTTGACCTCCCCCGACTTGTGCTCTTTCAGTGTCCGGTGTTATTTCCGTCACAATGCACTGCGCCAACAGCCTCCTTGGGATGGACCGTAGCGGCACCTCGGATCCCTACTGTGTCCTCTTTGCCAACAGGAAAAAGGTTGGTGAGACAGATTAAAGAGCTCCTATATATATAGGGTCTGTTTGAGAAAGGCTAGAAGTGTTACCTCGGGACATTGTTCCAACAAGCTATTGTGGGCATTGTGGCTAAGTTTCGCTCTGATATGATATCAGTGCCGTTTTTGTGTGGGACAAGAAATATTGTAGTCCGCGGCCGGGAGCTACTTCTGAAAGTTATCAAAATTTGAGCACAAAGGTTTGTTATTATGCTCAATGAATTGCTACCAACGTATGATTGACAAATATGTAATTCGTGTTTTGGCTGCACAATCAGTCACAAAATGAGATATTAACATTTTACTATTTTCCCATAAAAACCACGACAATTTCTATGAAATGGTTCTGAATTTCGTGAAAATTATAAATACGTTTTTGTGTTTAATTGACATTTTTGTGTCATTTTTAATTTTTGATGTATTTTATACATTTTTAAAAACTTTTCAGACACTTAACTTATATTATAGAGTTTCCACGTGCATTTAAATAAAGGTTCCTTCCATGAGTTTGACTATAAATCGATAAAAAATTATGGTAAATGCATTAAAATGTATTTGAAAACTATATGACATGGATTATGTGTTTTAATTTGTGTATAATATGCCAATTAAAAATCATTTTATCAAAAATGTGAATTTTCACGAAAATCAGAGCTATTTCATAGAAATTGCCGTATTCCTTAATATGTAAAAGTAGTAAAATGTTAATATCTCAGCTGTGCAATACAAAAATTTCATATTTTTCAATCATAGGCTAGCTACTAATCCCTCTAAGAGAACGTGAAGAGAGGTCTGGGATTAAGGAGGCCCATACTGAAAGGAATCAGTGGCCTCATTATTTCGTTGATATCATTTGAATTTAAACTACTTCACCCAACCTTCACTTGCACTTATCCTTCAATATCACTTCTGCACTGTATCACACATACAGCGCATATCCTACTGTACAAAAGAGGCCATGCACGCTCAATGGGACGCTCGTTGGAACAATGGCACAATGGAAGTAGCAGAAACAACAAATTTCATTTTTAGAGAAAGGAAAAAACAATATTTTATGGGAACTTTCTTTTTTTTTTCCTTCAGAAAACGGTGCTTAACTTTACAAAGTCAGCATTACTTTTGGTTTATATATCGTACGGTAATTTGTGCTATTTTTTATTGATTATCCATTGAATGAGATAATGCTTAGTGTAACCTGGCGGGTTATTTGTATGTACATATAATAATAGGTTCATTTTATATGTATTCTGAATAGTTTATATTATATGTATAGTTTATTTATTTCATTTAGTTTATATTATACATTTTTATATTTAAGCTACTGAATGAGATGAACTGAGAAATCAATATAATTTTAAAAAACTCAACAAACTGACAAAATTAGGTATATCACTTTCTAATAACTTCTAGTGTATTGCACTCTTGACATCAAACAAATAGAGAGGTAGAAAAAGTCAGTCGAAGTTTGGTTATTTTTTTCAAAACAAAGACAAAAATACCAGGACTGTCGTTTTTCATCCCCGGATGCGTCGGAACTTGAATCTATTGAGTGTTAAATACGAGAAAAGTTAGTTTAAGTCATAAGACGAAAATTCCAGCCCAGTTTAGACTATACTTGTCGAGAACTGATATTTCAAAATAATCATTGATCGTAAAAATGTCCCTAACACCATCACTGTCGGCATCACGTGACATGGTAGAAGCACACCTGTCAATACTACTAGCACACCTCTTCAATACTAAGGGGATGATTATAATATTATTATTGGTGTCGCCTTTCTCTACTACATAAGACATCTTTGACATCCGCAATGTACTGCTAACACTAATATTAACATTGCACTATCCTTGTTTTGGTAAATGATAAACTTTCATAAATTACATCCGTGGTCGCATAGAATATTATCTAATAGCATAGCCACTTCCCATGCGTCATGCCGATCGGAATCATAACATTTATTGGTAAGTAACAGGCATTTTTTGCATCATCGATATGTATGCATACATATGTACGTTCCAGGAAAGTCAACATGTAACACCTAAGGGTACTTATAAAGTTCTTAATGCAGTACGCCTCCAATTACTGTCTATAAAATGTAACCCGGTATTACTTGTGTTAAGTATGTTTCTGTACTGGCAAGATTACCCTGCTTCTATCAGCATATTTGTTGGTTTATTTATGGTTAGTTCTGCATTTTTCACCAAGTTTATACATTAAATCGCTCTACCTAGTATGCCAGCATATTAACAGAAGTTATCGTCATTTTTTCTATTTAAGCATTTCTAAAAGTTCAAATTTATTCTAAACCCGAAAGTTAATAAAATGATTCCTTTGAAAATGTTGTGATTTATATGCTGTAATTTGGAGTAGCTTGACTTTTCTTCGTTATCATCACAAATAAAGAAGATGTTAGTAAGTTAACCGTATCTTTAATAGCTTATTACAATTATAGCATTGTGATCTGTTGCTTGCTTTAATCCAAACGGCTAGATTTAGTATCCTTTTCTGACCTAATTCCAAGGAAAAGTTTTGTGGTATATCTCTAAAATGTTTTAGTATCACTAGTTTCTGTCAATTAAATATTCTGACAACAGGACTTCCCCTTATAGCAGCGAATAGACCAACAAATACCTCCAATGTGCATATTATGTGGTCCGTGATTTAATTTACAATTGAATCATTAAATGAGATATGTACATTAACCTGACTACTTCTCTGTTATTATCTAATATATTACTACATTAGCACTTTACCACCCTAGTCTTCCTACTATATTGGTACATACTTTCAAATGTTAACTTTCTCAACGAAGCACCTATATATAGCATTTCCATATGGGAACATACCTGTAAATCATACTTGTACACATATGTATAATGTTTTCTTTTGTATTCGTATTTGTCATATTCATGATATTATATAGCTCGTGTTGTGAAAATGATTAAAAGAAGTTTCCTTTGTATAGCCCGCGGCAAAAGCATTTAATGCTCAAATTAATATAATAATATGTTTAAATAATTTTAAAATATTGTGTTTTTTACATGAAATAAAACGTGTAGCTGTACATACATATATCAATTGTTATGTGCATTTTATTTAAACATTTTGAATTAATATGTTATAGTACTGTTCTGTTGGGGCTTCCTTAGCTAGTGAAGTGTATAATATGATATTAGATAGATCAAAACAACTAGTTTTATTATAAGATGAGCAACTTCGTGTAAAGCACGCCCCCCCCCCTCGACACTGTCATAGTAATATTACGTCTTAACTTGAGAAATGTCACAGTATTTCAATTGAAGAGAGAAGATCCTTTTGTAATCTATTTGTATGCATGCAGGTTTCTATTTAATAGGAATTCGTTGATTAAACATATATTATTGCGCATAGCTTCATCTTTGTGACTCAATTTGTGTTGAATGTCTGAGGGTATACTCGATAGATACGCTATATAGCATTTTCTGGCAGGCAGACAAGCCAGCACCTTGATATTTGACAGATCTGGCCATCCCGCAATCCTCCTTGATGTGCTGTTTCGGGGTCCTCCGTGGCCTGTCAGCTTGTTTTGGAATCAAGCTCGACTATGTACATATGGCTAATCAGTCGTTGGTATTCTAAAGTAAAAGTTTACGTTATAGGTTGCTAGATAGTTTTTCTCTACCCCCAAATCATTTGAAATGCAATAATGTCGATTGTGATCACTATTACGTACTAACCTGCATCATCATAGCCATAAAACCTACTTTTAAAGCCGTCTTTGTTCGTTGTACTTTCTTTATTGTTTACCCTTTTTCTATTGTCAAATGTGAGATGCCTTTTTTTACGCGCAATACTTACCTATATGTCTGCAGTTATCACAGAACCCATAATTTACGAACAATACAATTTCCTACTGTAATTCGTTGACTTCCACATTTGCCTTATCTTCAACTACGAGAAGCGTTTAACCACTCGATTAGTAGTGTATCTTTATACAGAGAATATGTGACACAATGAAATATAATGTAAAGCGCTTTTTTTTAATAGCGAGCTTGATAATCGAGATATGGTCAGATTGATTTTAGTGCTCATATAAAAGGGGATTTTCTGATACTCGTGATGAATAGGAAAACGCCGATTGTCTTATGTTGCCGAAACTGACGCTAGGTGGGTGTAATTCAGCAGAAAACAAAAAGAAATATACAGACACTATAGTTAAGTGTATTCAATGTATGTATGCCGATATAACATAATTCCTCTTGTCGCAAGTTTTAAATGTAACAAGGGAAGTGTTATCCGTTATTCATATATTTACTTATTGATTGATTGATTGATTTCTCCTTGAGCAGATCAAGACGACGCACACGGTTCCGAAAACTCTCAACCCAAAATGGAACGTATCGACGGAGTTTTTTGTCGCCGATTTCACCAAAGTAAGATCGCGCCAGTTTTGCACTTTTTATACAACGTTTTGCTTTATAAGTATTGCAAAATTTTTTAATTGAATAATATAAGGCTGCGTCCGAAATTCGTTTTTAAGTTGTTTTACAGCAGAACTGTTTTACTTCAACAAATTTATTATTTATAGAATTTAAATGAACGATTTGAAAAATTTAGGTTTTAGAGAAAATTCAATTGTGATTTTATGTTCTTTTAAGTAAGAGTAAATTTCCTTTTTGAGCAATATGTTATAAGTTGCCTTACGATTTGTCGTACATTTTTATGTGGATATTGTAAATACGTTTTTCATTACTTTTTCGTGAATTTATTATCAACATTTGAACGCAATTTGATCGTTATCTTTGAGTATAATATAACTCCACTAATTTGTTAAATCACAGTGTATTTCAATTACATGTTCTTTCCTTTGGATGATATAGCTTTGAGTAATTCATAGATGGAAATCATATCGGATATTCAACTGACACTTGCATTGCTGAATATGCCTCGAAGCGAACCCTGATTCAGCAATTAATGCATATACCAGTAATGATTTGTTAAATCTAGTGTGTTAAAATAGGCAGAAATAATAAGCAACCTAGCGATTGATTTATAGTGTTCAATCACTTTTCATATAATAGCTGATTATATCGAGATTGCACATTCCAAAAACAGACTCGTGACTTCTCTATCAATTACATAAATTTTTCGCAACGAATTCTGCAACACGATATAAAAAAGCAATGTATCAATAAATATGTTGCATTTTTTAATCAAAGATAACTATAGCAGTTCGTGGGTTCCAAATGTGTAAAATTTGAAATAATTAATCAATAATGGTTTCGCAGTAAACTGTTTAAAAGCATCTTAAATGCTTAATTTTCTTCATGCTGCATCCGCTACTATCATAGCACGAGTCATCTCACAATGAAAATATGTTTTAAATAGCAGATCGATAAGTCAATAGCTGCTATCAATATGATGGACCGATTATTAGTAAACAAAAAGATGTTATATTTGTAACTGCTTTCTGAATGTAAATTTCCTATAATTAATTAAAAGAAAATGTATAACTTATTTAGAAACTGAAATGTCAGCAATTTTGTTGTATAAAAATAAGAATATTTTGATAATATTTTACAGTTTAGAATATGTACTATCATAAGAGCGAAGAAAATTGTTTAGTGACATTTCATCAAATAGTTTCTAATAATAATGTCCGGTTGTATGAATCACTCAATTTAAATATTTATATTTTTATGTAAAAGCAATTTTAACTTACTTTAAAGTTCGCTCAATTCAAATATTGACCAATTTTAATGTTTCTTTGTTCTTTCGCTCTTATGAAATGCAACGGCCTAAAACTCTACTTTAAATCGGGTATTGTAACCTTGTATATGTGGGGGTTTTTTATGTAGCGCTGCAAAGGTGATGGCGAACAGTGTAATGTTCTTCATTTTGTATTTTTAAATGGTGAATATATATGTCTTTATGTTATAGTGCCATATATTGTGCCTAATAATAACAGGTCAGTTGATAGTTGCTCTCAGCACCTTCATTGTACTTTCTGTTCTCCTGATATTCTGTGTTCCTTTGAGTTTATCTCTCTTAAATCCGCTGTTATAGTTTTGTTTTAATACAGATGTGTAAATGATACCTGCCATAACTATGATATCTTCTGAAGCCACTTTCTACCGACGGCTTTGCTTCCTTTCGTATTTTAATGTATCATGTCGGTTAGACTATTGTATGCCCGCCAGCGTCCTGTAGCGCTGTCTTTGCGTCTCATTCTTCATTTTAAGCAGATTTAGTAATGCGTTTACTGGTCTGTTGGTCGTGATACTTGATGCATTCGTTTCTTTTATTAGTTGTGATAATAATTCATGCTCGGTATACTATATTTTACGCTCTTTCTCTGTGTATTATAACTCAAACTGTTATTGATATGTTTCACCATTGTTTATTATCTGAAGCGAATATTTATTCTACCTCTTTTTTCATTTTATAAAATTGTTTTAAACGTTGATTGGTTATTTTTAATCTCCCTCATGTTGGTCCATATTCTTTAAAAAAGATATTACACATTCGTGTTTATAGCCACTTACTTTTTCTTTTTTTATATATATTTTTTGGTTAAAAACTTAGCCGAAACTTAACATTTGAAACAAAGACTAACTAACTTATAATTGTGTTTTAAATGTTAAATAAGCGGTTTTTTCTGAATAAAATCGATTACGCTTAAAGAAACTTGTCAAATAATTATTTATTTTCTAGTTTGCTTATATTGGTCAATACCTCGGAGATTTTCAGTAAGTTTATTGTTGGGAATCTTAATTTATTTTGACTATTACACGCTTGTGTGTATTATATGTGTCCTACAAAAGTGTATACACAAGTTTAAAGATCACATCACTATGGCAACGGTTACGAGGCGCTTCTTACTTGTTCATTTGAAAATACCGTCTAATTAACTTTTCCAACATTATGACGATGACATTCTTTTATTATTTCACATATTTCTTTGGGCTTTTCATTACCAGACGGTGCTGTCCTTCTTCGTGTACGATTGGGATGGTCGAGACGTCCAAGAGGATGACTTCCTCGGATCCACGCAGTTCAAAATGACCCATGTGAGTTCCCGCATGCGCTAATTTCTCAGTGTCTAACTCGAGAGTGGTTGTGTAACATGGTTGTACCAATCTATATGCTTAACTATTGTGATCAAGTAAGCCTTATATAATGACAGAATCTATGTATGCGTGTCAGTGTCTCACATATTAAGTTGTAAAAAGAACAATTTTACATTAAGAAAGTAATAATTATTTATAGTACTGCTTATTTACCTGTTTAAACTTTCTTAAGATTTTGTTTATCGAATTGACTTAAATTATTGCACACTAAATAAATTCAATAAACGGGCTAATAACACAATAGGGAACAAAAGAGTATCGCATGTAAACATGTTTCCAGAAAGAATAAGTTGTCTTCTTCAAAGACTCTTCAACTAGAAAAGATTTATTTTGTTCACTCTCTCATAACTGTACTATGACGTGTCATCAGTAGTTTTATTTCTCCGACATCCAACGTGCGTATTATTTATAACTATGACTATCAGCAGACAAATTATGTTCAGCCTGCTTGCAGCAAAACACCCAATAAAACACACACACAGAGACTACATTATTTACCGGAAGCTTTCGTTTTGTAATCGATACTTGCATATTTCTCTGATCGTCTTGTTCTCTTGGTTCTCTTTGAAACTCTCTTTGTTTTGGTAATTTGTAGTTGGCACAGATTGACACGCAGTTATGCTCAATTAATCTTCAATTAGATATTATAATATAATACTGTCCTCGAGGTTGCCGCACACATCTGTGTCGATTTCAAGTTGACGAAGGGAGGCTAGGGAGAGTAACAAGAAGTATTTCATTCGGATTTACTGCGTTAGGCAGGGAAAGAGTATAAAATATACGTGAGAAAATGTTCTAAAAGTTCTAAACGAGTCTATATTTTCAACAATTTCAAAAAATGTAGAAAATAATGTTGTTTTTACGCGTTCTATTCGGGCATTTGAAGTGACCATCCCAACGTACTACTAACTTGTACGCTTCTTTGTAAGAGTTCTTTCAATGGACATGTTCTTCTATTGTATGTGGTTGGTTTTCTTAACCCTATCCATACCGGGCTATGTTATGCATCCATATACGGGGGGGTGACTGCAGCTTTAAAACTTGGCTTATAAACGAGGATGTTTTGTAACACATTTTAAAAATATATTAAAGCAACAAATCGGTAACAAAATTTGTAACCAAACTTTTTTTAGTTAAAGAAACAGCAATATATCACAAATAGTTTAGTATATTATCTAAACAATATTTTATTTTTATTGAGATAAAAAGATTTTAAAATTATCAAGATTAAAAGATAAAAAAATTTCATTAATTTTGGAAATCTAAAGAATTGTCCACAAAAGTTATGTTTTATCAATCGATACCTGCCTAAAATATCTGTATTTAATATTGCAAATCATTTTAGAGGTAAACATTTATGTACACAATTGCTTATTTTATGCAACAAGATTTTAGAAATGATGAATCTATGCTTGTTAAAATTGTATTTATACATTGTTTGTATGCACACCTAATATATATGTTCATAGTTTTCTATTAATGTCTCTAACGAAATAGCTTCCTGCGTGCATTGTTCAATAAATTACCGCCTAATTTTATCACTTAAGTAGTATAACATATTCTCTGTGGAACAGCTCGTATATGATTGTATATTTGGGAAATTTTATCAAAACTAAAATGTGGCTCTTTCTAAATAAAATTAAAGTGAAAAAGAATCCTTTTTTATGTCAGCGTTACATAACTGCCTAAGTTTTAATTGTTTAACACTTAATACATAAAACTGTTCAATTAGGATACAAACAGACACTAGAATAGATTCAAACTAAATGCACTTCCGTTGCGATGCAATTAACTATTTTATGTTGGTTTATTATATATCATGTGTGGGGCTTACCTAATTGAATGTTCAAAATCATGACTAGTGTTATCCGGAATTTTTAATTAATTTATAGAGAAGTTTTCGTCACTATGGATTATGTCTTTTGTTAGGTACAGTTTGAATGAATACTCCAAGTGTGATTATGTAATCGCGTTAATCGAAATATTGTGTTTTATGAGTATAATTATAGATAAGGGAACAGTTAGCACGATTACAAGGCTCGAAATATTAGCTAAAGACATTGTGGAGCAATTCTGCTTTTTTCTTTAAGGCTTAATTTTGAGATTGAATCTGTATATATGACAAGAGACGCTTGATGCTACTTTTAGATATACTTGTACAGATTCTGCGGGATACTAAAATTATCCAATATTTGTTACACATGCCTGTATAACTAGTTTTCGATCAAGACCTGTTTTGTCAAATTGAATCTAATTGGACATGTTGTAAAGGATTTACAGTTTGGTATATGTTATCATGCTAGTATTTAAATTAAGGCAATTTGATTGTGTGAAGACCTTTTGTTGTCCCCTATTAGGAGAAACCAGCGGTTGTCTACACCTGCCTACCTCTTGGATACAATGTGACTGACAAGGGAAGCGTCGCCACCGAGAGATTTGGTAGCCTCATCGTCTCTGTTGTGTTTCGTCCTGTTCCTTCTGTCTTCAAGTCAGGTCAGAAGCGTCTTTTTTCTATCGACTTTTATAAGTAGAGTTGCAAGTAGAATAGAGACAACACCAAATAGGAATAAGTAGAATACAGACAACACCACAGAGTTATAAGTAGAATAGAGACGACACAACAGAGTTATAAATAGAATAGAGACAACACCAAATAGGAATAAGTAGAATACAGACAACACCACAGAGTTATATGTAGAATAGAGACGACACAATAGAGTTATAAGTAGAATAGAGACGACACAATAGAGTTATAAGTAGAATAGAGACTATATCGCAGATTTATAAATTACTAGAATAGAGACGACACCACAGAGTTATAAGTAGAATAGAGACGACACTACAGAGTTATAAGTAGAATAGAGACTACATCGCAGAGTTATAAATTAGTAGAATAGAGTGATATCTATGTGATAAATCTCTAATTTCATCAAAAACCGAAATTTTATGTTTATGTTATATAATTATTTCCCATTTGTATTGATGAAATACTAATGAAATCACTCGAAACGTTTCACAAAAATTATACTTATATGTTATCTAACACCATAATTATTTATTCTGTAAACTTTACTGTCTGTAACTGAATGCTGTTATTGTTCCATTCACTATATATTCCCTCTAGAAACCCAGCTGTCTTCGGGGATGTCCAATGCGGATTATGTCCGACTCCAGGGATCTCAAATGGTAATATGTTTACTGTTTTGCTTGAAAGCTGTGGGAATCTTGAACATACATGTTACATGAGTGTTTTTTTGTAAAATCATTGTAATATTACATATGTATGTATAGTATAAATAGTAAGGAGACATTAGTTTAAAGCTCAATTTTCAAGTTATATGTATTACAGTGGATTCTGCACGTTTGCATTGTCTTAGTTCTTGTGCTTCTCAATAGCTTCTCCCTTGTTAGCTTTACCTGCAAAGCTTATAAAATGATGACAAAAAAAAAGATGCGCAACCTTTTCTTCCATTACATAAAACCAAATTTGTGTATGTTGATAATGTTACACTTGAGTTTACCTTTAAATAAAGTCATTAACTCTTCACTTAATACTCGATTTCAGCTGCATTCAGCATGCTTCTAGGATGAACGTTTTTTGCTCCATAAGACGAGACTAAGAATGAAAATACATACACACAGACATTTGTGTTCATGTAGTGTACTTTTTGGGAGGCAGACGGGTAGCAGTAGTGACACGCCCTTCTTTTTAAAATCAGTTTTAATGCTAATTGAAAATATGTTCCCATCTCTCTTGTCTCTTAAGTTGATAGTGTGTACGTTTTAAATAATATTACATTTAGTAGATATTTGTACCACGGATATATTATGCTGTCTGTATTATCATGTCCCACGTAAAGGTGGTATAGTATATGAAAGAACGCTTTTAAACATGCACATAATATATGGATTTACAATAATAGTTGGCGTAATTATATGTCACAAAGTGCCTAACAAAATAGGTTTATATTATATGAAAGCTTTTTTGTGTACGCAATATGCTAGTATATGCAGGGCAGAGGATTTAATTGATTTACAATACCAAAATTAAGTTTCAAAGGAGCATTTTTTAATAGCGCAACCTTTTTTTCTCTGTTGTGAATCAATCTGCTATTTTTTCTCACAAGTTGTTGTGTGATTTTTCTATTTTGAATAGGTATACTGCTATTTTGTTAATATGTTCACTTTCATATATAGTGGGCATCCTGTATAAATACACTAATATGCTATTATTATTCTAATAATTAGCTATTTCAATACATTATCTACTAACCTACTTATTTGTGTTCATCAAGTGTATAGTATCTACTTCCGGCATAATACACTGCTAATACCCTTTTATTCCATCCTTTAGGCCAACTTTGGTGACACGATGGGCATCGGGAGACTCCTTTCAAAAGGTGAGCTCGCAACTTTATACTCAAATACTGGACTATTTGTCAGGATTAGGACGCAATAGTATTATACAGGATTAATAAGATTATACAGGATTATAGAATTATTATTGGATTATTAGTATTATTATCGGATTAATAGGATTTTTACAGGATTATAATTGGATTAACAGGATTATAATTGGATTAATATGATTATTATTGAATTAACAGGATTATAATTGGATTAATATGATTATTATTGGAGTTATAGGATTTTTATTGGATTAATAGGACTATTATTGGATTAATAGGATTATTATTAGATTAATAGGATTATTATTAGATTAATAGGATTATTATTGGATTAATAGAACTATTATTGGATTAATAAGATTATTATTGGATTAATAGGACTATTATTGGATTAATAGGATTATTATTGGATAAATAGGATTATTATTGGATAAATAGGATTATTGTTGGATTAATAGGACTATTATTGGATTAATAGGACTATTATTGGACTAATAGGACTATTATTGGATTAATAGGACTATTATTGGATTATTAGGATTATTATTGGATTAATAGTACTATTATTGGATTAATAGGATTATTATTGGATTAATAGGATTATTATTGGATTAATAGGATTATTATTGGATTAATAGGACTATTATTGGATTAATAGGATTATTATTGGATTAATAGGATTATTATTGGATTAATAGGATTTTTATTGGGTTAATAGGATTTTTATTGGGTTAATAGGATTATACATTGCTTTGTGTTTATAAAGAAATAGGCATACTGCGCAAATAATTATTACTTATTCGACGACATTCAAATTGTGTATTTTTTTACATACGCCTATTATGTAATGAAAACAAAATATCTATCACTAAATAATATTATTGCATGAATCATTCTATAAACTAAACTATTTACTACTTTGTCCATATTCTGTAGATAATCAGACTTAAATCGCGGAATAATTATAAATCATTATATGTATCTCCAAGTTAACATTCCTTTGGTTTACATGCGTTGTCGATCCTTTATAGACTTTTTGTTTTCATTTTCTCCTCAAGGCGAGGGCGTGTTGGAGCTGCACTTGATTGAAGCCAGGAATCTGGTTCCCATGGATGTTGGAGGTTCGTTAATAGACATACATTGCTATAATACTGTCTTTTGCGTTCTAATCGTTCATTCAATCCATATATCGATTAATGTTGTATTACATATCGTCATTATTGCAACTACTTTGTTCTAGTATATTTACCACGTATGCTTATTCATGTGTATCGCTGAGTTCAAAACAGAGTAAAACAGCTTGCTGCAAATCAAATAGTATTACTAATAATGCAAATTTACTATTAATTATTATTGTGAATTGACTCAATTTTCTTCTGATATTGGTTTAAAACGGAAACTTTTAATCTTGGTTGGTTTATTTAATAAATATAATATGCATGTAACTTAGCAACTGGTGTCAACCAATCAAGTTTCGGTTTCTTTCGTTGAACCTGAATTGCTTTAATGTATATTATATTATTTTAAAATTCATATACTAATGTTCTTAACATTTTGAGAAAGTACATTTAATCAACTTATTAACGGAAACTTGAATATTTGCCAGCTATCGCACTACTTTCGGTGTCTTGAACCCACCCATGTGACCCTGACAGGAACCAGTGACCCCTTTTGTCGCGTTAAACTTCAAGGTGACGTTATCTTTCAGTCCAAGGTCATCCGCAACACCCTGACACCCGTCTGGGAGGAGTGGGTGACGATTCAGATGCCCAAACACGACGATGTCATGGAGATTGTAAGTTCTTTCTCATTTAGTGTCAGCCTTGGCAACATAAGGCGAACAGCTATGTTCTGTACGTTATCGTCTAAAACTCACCATTGCTGGGTTACCCAGATAGCTTTTAAAAAAGCGACTTAAATTATCAGAATTATCTGAAAATGGTACTGTTGTTATAAATGTTTTAATCTCGTTAATATCTCGAATGAATATGCTTAAGTCAGGTAGCAACTGTTGTTTGATTTATTTTGAAACTGTATTGTTACTCTAACCCTGTATTAAGGTTGTTGAATCTATTGAACTCTTAGCATACATTATATAGGAATCTTCAGGAATTCGGAAAATGTATGATCAAATTTATATAGTCTCACAGTTTGAATGAATATAATATCATATTTTATTATTTTTTAAATTTCGCCTGAATAATAAACTAGTGTTTTATAGATCGATTTTGGGTAGAAAACTGTGGAAATAAGTCCAAATGACGTAATAATATAAGATAACTTTGTACATTTTTCACTCTTGTGCAGTATTTTCTGTCTCCGATTTATTCCAGAATGTCTACGACAAGGACCCAATTGGAAAGGACTTTTTGGGAAAACTCAAACTCACCGTCTCAGATCTGAAAAAGCTTTCAGCCAAGGTGAGTTTCTTCTGCAAGACTTTCTAACTCATCATATTCGTGTCGTATTGGAATTACTTTTCACCTTAAATTTAGAATGATATAAATTATATCACAGTTTATGAGTTTTATTTGACATTCATAAGAATGTGTTTACCGCTTTCTAAATAATGTGTTTGTTTTATTTATATATGACAAATTTGGGAGCATTGAAAGTCGATTTTTTCGAATCTGTTATTTTTAAATTGTTAATACGTGCGGGGATGGAGTGGAAAATGCGTTATTAATGCGGATACTAGGTATTCGTTACTCGGGGTTTCTATGCTACCGTCGAGTTTTTTTTTAGATCCCTGGAAAATAATAAGTTGTCATTCCAAAACTGCATTTCATTATTTTCATTCCAGAGCCATGATTCTTCCAATATTTTATAAACAGTAAAATTAATTATTTTTTGTTTGAAAGCAATTGCGCATCTGTAATAGGATTGTAGATATTCACATGCACTGTGCACCCGTGTTTTTTTTTTAATTAGATAAGTTTTGGTCTCGGGAAAATCGTATTCACAAAGTGGTAGGAACTTTATTTTATTACAAGTAAATCAACTGCTTTGGATATAATATGATGCGGTGATGAAACGAATGTATTTGCTTAGTAAACTTGTAGGCTACACAACACTGTTCCAAAGACTACTGTTTCACTACCTAGAAGAGAGCTATGTATAAGTTTCACTGTTAATCTTAGTTGAGCAGGAATGTGTACTATAACAATGCAGCTTGCACACTTGAAAGTAGAATGTGTGACGACATTTACCAGGCTAACGGTGTGTCTGCGAATCGCCATTCATACTTTTGATGTAATGAATATGTTTTTAATATACCAGCCACGAACGACTACCGTAATATAATAGCGGATACTATTACTACAAGTATAGGACGTGATGATTGGTGTTACCTTGATCCATCTACTCTCTTTATCAGCTTGATTTACAGTTTTGTATTATTTAAGATAGCTTTCCGGCCCCCCCCCCCCTCCCGCCGTCCAAACATGAAGTGGCTTCCTTATTCCATAGACTAATTACTGACGAAT